>JAQIUQ010007580.1:0-57742 GCA_030378365.1 Hybognathus amarus | reverse complement strand
AATGTCTTGGTTTTAATTTTGCGTCTTACTGTTTTCTTCTAAAAAGAAATTATTGAATTGAACAGCATGTTGGAGCAAACAGACACCTATAGATATCAAACTCATTCCAAATAGGGTAAAACAATTACACAACACCATTCTGATTTAAAAGATGGTAAATGCCGGCATAATCAGGTAGTGATGTGTGCATGTGTGTAGTCCATGTAATCTATTTTCAGTCACCAAGCTTAGCTTGTGACAGTGACTAGTAACTATTCTTTTGTTACTAGTCACATTTTTTGCCGTTGACTTCTATGGTGATCTGTCATTCAGATATCAACTATTCAGTTCTGACTAGTATGTTAGTATGTATTCCAATTGTGGAATACATACTAGTATGTATTCCAAAGCAGGGGTTACGTTTTTGCACGTCGTGCAGAATAACCCTAAAGGCACCAAGGTGGCGGTGCCACCGGCTTTATATATATATATATATATATATATATATATATAATATAGCTGCGAGCAGCGATGGAGGGCCAAAGCCGGCGGTACCGCCATCCCGGTGCCTTTAGGTAACTAAAGGCACCGGGATTTGCGGTGCCACCGGCTTGGGCCCGCGATCGCTGCTCGCAGCTATATTTAAAAATTAAAACTTTAAGACGGCTGAGGTGCTCCAGCAAAGTATGACATACTTACTGAATAATAACTTTTGATTTTTAATAGACAAATAAATAAATAAAAACCCAGAGAAAAGGATATCAAAATAAAAGTCCTCACACAACATAACTGTTAAAAATGTATTGACAGTGAAACAGATTTGATAGTGGTCATTTTCATATTTCTTAGTCATTTATTTTTATTTTATTTTTTTTGTAGAGCCTATTTTTAAAAGTTTATTTACATTTAGCAGTTCTACATATTGTGTACTGTTGTTAAACAGTAGCTGTTCAAAGAAACATTTAGATATTATAAAATACATATATATATATGTGTGTGTGTGTGTGTGTGTGTGTGTGTGTGTGTGTGTGTGTATGACATGTTTGTATGAGATTTGTTCCTTATGGTATTTTTAATAGATATGCTCTCAGAGGCAGGGAGTGAGACAAACAGCACAGAGAGAGTGAGCGAGAGTGAGAGAGACAACATACAGAACAGTGAGACAGAGAGCATACAGAACAGCCATTCGATGTTGAGTACACCATTTGTGGTATGTGTGAGTTTTATGATCTGTTTTGTAGTGAAAAACTATGCAGAAGGTCATTAAAGTTACACTTTAAAAAATAAAGCTTGGAATCAGGCAGGAGTCAGATGACGTCATATTCCCTCTATCTCTGCATTGTCATGGGTGTAACATAATTATAACACAGATGTCATGATTGTAACATTATAACAGATGTCACGATTGTAACATAACTGTATCATTATTGTCAGAATGGTTCAGACAGTGAAGCAGCCACCACAACAACACTCAACTCCATATGCAGATTATCTGAACTGATGACAGATGAGTACAGTAGTGAGTTAGACGTTGCACAAGGCTCAAGTAGAGCTTCAGAAACAAATGTGAGTAGCCTACTAGTTTAGCTTGTTCTGATCTTCTTTTTTCAGTTACACATGTACTTTGAGTTTTGAATTCTAAATTGATCAAAGTATTTAATTAATTAACCATTTTTGAGGGTCCGCCGTTTTTTTTCCGTTGTTTTTTTACTATGAACCTACGTAAATATGTGTATGAGCAAACCTACACAACCATACCTTTAACATAGATGTTGCTTTTTTAAAGGTATGCAGTGGAAAAGACTCCGAGTCTGAGGTAGACCACAGGACAGGCAACATGAAGCAGAACACTTCTGATCCCCTGTCAATGATTGACCTACAGCCTGACATGGACACTGCTTTGACGGCCACAGGAACTACCACAAAAGCTGAGGCAATGCTCATGATTATGAGCCATGCAGCAAAGCATAAAATAACTGGTTGCCAGTTACATGATTTGCTGCAGTTGATAAATAAATTGTTTGGGCAAGAGGTTGTACCTCGATCCAAGTATCTTTTTAACAGAGTGTTTAAAAACAGTTGTGAGAAAGTAGAATTTCAGTTCTACTGTGAAACTTGTCACGCAAACATAGGAACAGTCCAGGAAATCAGTGACAAACAAATAGTTGAATGTGGATCATGTGGCAACACTTTTGATTCTGGTTCTATGAATGGTGGTAACTTCTTTATCAATGTTCCTCTTGCCCCACAAATTCAGACTCTGCTTGAAAGCACAGATGCAAGTGAACATTTGAATTATAGGTTTGATAGGCAAAACAGTCATGATGAGATGTTGTCAGACATATATGATGGGGAGAAGTACAGACATTTGTCTGGACCAAACCAGATCCTCTCAGATCCTCACAACCTATCATACATATTTAACACCGATGGAAGCCCTGTCTTTAAGTTCTCTATATGGCCCATCCACATAATGATCAATGAGCTTCCACCTGAACTTAGGTTCAAGAATGTATTGCTTGCTGGCCTTTGGTTTGGGCCAAAAGAGCCTGTGATGGAAATCTTTCTGAAGTCATTTGTGGACCAGGCCAAGACCTTAGCTGACACTGGTGTCACATGGCATAAAGAAGGGTCTGTTAATAACAGCAAAATAGTTGGCCTCTGTTGTAGTGTTGATTCCAAAGCAAGACCGCTGATGCAAAACACTACCCAGTTTAACGGATATCATGGCTGTGGATTCTGTCTGCATCCTGGGAAGCTGGTTGAAAGGGTAGTAAAGTATCCAGTTTCAGCAGATGAATATTGTGACAGAACAAATGAGGAAATGGTTAGGGATATGGAGTTGGCTGTAGAAGGTGAGACAATTAGGGGCGTAAAAGGTCCTTCTCCACTAATCAACTTGCCATACTTTGATGTTGTTTGGGGTTTTGTCCCAGACTACATGCATGCAGTCTTACTGGGGGTTTCAAGACAGATGACTAGACTCCTGGTTGATACCACTTCATCGACCCAGCCATATTACGTAGGCAGCCCTGCCACTTTGAGAGAGATCGATGCTAGAATTGTTGGCATACAGCCTCCACACCTGATTACTCGACTTCCTCGAGGGTTGTCAGATCGGGTGCACTGGAAAGCCTCAGAGTGGCGATCCTGGCTCCTGTTCTATAGCCTACCATGTCTTGAAGGATTTCTTCCCAAAAAGTACTTGCAACATCTTGGCCTACTTGTATCAGCCATTTATCTGCTACTGAAGAATGAACTAAAACCTTGTGATATCAACAGAGCTGAGATCTTGCTGCTTGAATTCATGTTCAGGTTTCAGATTTTATATGGCGAGTCACAGATGACATTTAATGTTCACCTTCTCAGTCATCTTGCCAAGTCAGTCAAGTTGTGGGGCCCATTGTGGACACATTCTGCATTTCCTTTCGAAAACGCAAATGGCAAACTACTGACTTTGGTAAAAGGAACAAAAGGAGTGGCTAATCAGATAGTTACCAAGTTTCTTCTATTTAGATCAATTCCTTACTTCTCATCCAAGTACACACTGAAAGAAGAGGTGTTACGGTTCTGTTCTGATTTGAACAAGTATCCAAAATGCTGTAAAATGTGACAATACTACGCTACTTGACAATGGGAGCGTGCATATTGTTACACAGGAAGAACGGGCTGCCTTCTGTGCCTCTCGCATGTGCATACCTGATGAAGTTGTAGTGCACAAACGTATGATCAAAGGAGGTCTGGTGTATAGTAGCAGAGACTACACCCAATCTCAGAGACGAGATGAAAGCTATGTGAAACTAACAGATGGAACATGTGGGGTAATCGATAAAATCATTTCTTTCTCTGCTACGGATAATCACATAGCATTGTTATTAACAACATTTAAGGTAGCTGAAGTATTTCCACTACCACAAACATGTGGTTTTGTTCCACACATTTCCATTGTGAAATGCTGGGAATCATCCAAAACAGAATTAGTTCCTGTGAGTTGCCTTAAGGGTAAATGCATGTCTATCAAAGTGGAAGACAAACTATACATTTGCACTTTTCCAAACATTTTTGAGAGGGACTAAAGACGTGTGTCTGTGTTTGTGTGTGCTGGCTGGTGTTAAGTCAAGTTATGTTATCTAAAGATGACACAAAATAAAATGCAGTAAACAAACAAATGTAAATGCCAGGTAAATGTTCTTGAGCCATTCTTTTTCTGTACTATTTTTGCTTTCATAAAATATTATATTGGATTTGCTCCTTTTTATCTTTATCTTTGATTTAAAGCAACATGATGTAAGTGTTTTAAATGCAACAAAAACCTAAACATGAAATTAATAAAGCTAATGTCCACAGTAATATTATACATTGTGTGTATTATTTAATAACCTCCTTCTGAATACCTGTCAGATGTTTTTTTTTCTAAAAAACATTTTTTTCAAAACATAACTGACACAACAAACAAACAGCCTCTTTGAATGAATTGCATATATATATTACAAAATTACAAAAAGTAAAATAACATTACACACAAATTGAGATGAAAATATGTAGATAAAAGCGATATTTACAATAAAGATTAAACAAGATTATCAGAATGAAGTCGAATGAGTCGAATGAAACATCTAGTTGACAAGCAGAGTTAGCCTTAATAGAGTTAGCGCTGAAATTTGTTGTTAGTACCCAAGCCCGTTCACGTTGTTTCCGAGGCAGGCCGGCCAGAAAACATTAAACGTAGGCCTAAGAGACAAAGCCGTTTAGATTGTTTAGTAATCAGTAAACGCGAGTCATGTTTACTGTAGCGAGCAGGACCAGTGAGGGAGAACGGCGCAAGGCCGGTGTTGTGATTACCGATGAGCGGCACCTGTGAGATGTAAGTTACCGGTTCGCGTATCTCTCATGGAGAGATAGAGGAGCGGGAATTTCTTAGCAATGTTAAAACACATCATACATACAACATCAAACACATCAAACAATCGCTTGTTTAGCATTCATGTAAACACTACATTCAGATTCACCAATAAGAATGAATTCAGTTAGATTGAAACAAAAGCTGTGCATGTAAACAATGAATGGTGACTGCAGAAAGCAAAAGCTGAATCCCGGACATCGACGGCCGGACATGTCCGGGAAAAAGAGGATGGTAACCCCTACTACTCAGCTTTCTCCACAGAACAAGAGCCTGCTAACTAGCTTCCAAAAAAACTGGCTGACAATATGTGTAATCCCAATCCTCCATAATGCATCCGTCTGCATATTCAGTACCTTAGTCCATATTTTCAAAAAGTTTCTGCTGGTGAAATCAAACGCGCTGGCACTGATCTGTGATAGGTCTGTTAGTGCATTAGGCCCAACCCCCTATGGGCGGGTCTGAAAGGGTAGGATCTAGTGCTTGTAGTCTTTACAGAAATTCCCCCTCTTACACTTCCTCCTACAATGACATAAAATGACGATTTTTGCGTCATTGTAGGAGTAAGTG
Organism: Hybognathus amarus; assembly: GCA_030378365.1. Taxonomy (NCBI): domain Eukaryota; kingdom Metazoa; phylum Chordata; class Actinopteri; order Cypriniformes; family Leuciscidae; genus Hybognathus; species Hybognathus amarus. The sequence goes on along the minus strand of JAQIUQ010007580.1, from coordinate 52,293 downwards.
AAAAAGGTAAATAGCAGATTTCTCTCGTTCTCAGGGGAAAATGAGAGAGTGTTGCACGACCATTCAATAGTATAACTGGGTATCTAACAATGGAAAGCTTAATGCAAATGGGTGGAGTGTCCCTTTAAGCTCTAAGGCCTAGAAGATGTAAAGATGATCTAGTAAACATGAGTTCTATGTCGATAAATTACTTAATTTAATTAAACTTAATGTGCTATTGAAATTGGTTTCTGGATATAAGTTACATGTCAAAAGGAAAAAGGAGACCAAACGGAAAGTTATGTTGGCCCATGACCCATATAATGAACATTTTGTGTGAATTCTTATTTAATAGTATAATTTTTATAGGCTTTAACACAAGGATAAGCTTAATAAAGTCACAATATAAAACTGAAAAAGTAGTTAGTTTATTTATGTCAATTTTAAATCTATTTTGCTGTTGCAATAATTGTAAAAAGAAAAAAATCTTTATAGCCTATTAATTATGTGTATATTAAATCATTATCATCAAACCAAAGAAAACACCACATTTATTGGAGTCCTAATGGTTCATACTGGTGTCCAGTAGATACTTCTATAAGTTGCAAATGTGTTCTATTGGTCCTTAATGGGATCCATTAGAAAAAAACATACCACCAATAGAAGAAAGCAAATTACCAATAGAGATCCACTAGGACCATTACAGTTTCCATTAAAACCAATACAGACAGATAGACAAAACATAACACCAATAGAAGAAAGCAAATTACCAACAGAGATCCACTAGGACCATTACAGTTTCCATTAAAACCAATAGAGTTCCCTTTATAACCATTAAAACCATTAGGAATCCTGTATTGGTTTCTATAGAATGAAAGTGGACGTTGCACCATGTTGCATTATGGGTCCGCCGCCATATTTACAGGATCGCGCCCAATACCGCTGTATTTAAATGCATGTTTTGGAGGCTGTGTTTGGATTTTCTGTCGAGATTGTAATAAACGTCGATATGGTTGTTCAGTTCAACTGCCATAGCATGTCACACGATCGTTCAGTGAGGAAACCGAACAACGGAATACGTTTTTTCACCTTTCTTTCTTGGAAAAAACTATAAGGGAAGCAGGTCGAGGAGCTGACGAGAAGAAGCCGGATCGCGTAGGGGATGAGGAAGTAATGAGGAAAAACGCAATAATGAGGAAAAACTTTACTTAATGTCCTCCACAGCATACTATGTTTGTTAAAAGTTGTAAAAAGCAAGAGGTTGTGTATTGTATATTCATAAATGACTAACAGTTAGGAGGATAGTTGACTTTGTGGTTCAAGTTCTTGTTAGCAGATGATAAAGCTAGGACACATTGCATGAATCAAATTATATTTATTTTGTTTTCAATTAACAATTTGCTTTGATATTCTGTACAACTCTTTACATGCCTTTCTTTAAAACGTTTGTGAATCATGTTTTATATAACTGCTTAATAAATACATTAAGTGACTTCTCTGTTTCTGTACTGATTGCATCCGCAAAGACCCTTTAAGTACACATAAATGGGCAAAGATACATCAAACTATTTTAAAATAAACTACCAAATACCCTCATTTTTACACGTGTCATCAACATTAAATGATGACAATAAGGCACAGTTGTATTTAACAAGTTACCACATCTTGTGGCATTATAAAGTAATGTACATTGTTTTTCTTGCACAACCTATGAAAACTCAACATATAGACTGAAAATAGCAAGTTAACTTTAACTATGAGAGCTACTTTTCAGGTAAAATAGCTTGAACTTTATGTACAATAGTAACGTTAATCAACTTAGCATAGGCTTCGAACACCAAAACTAAATCAGATGCATCAACGTTGTTTATCGCGGATAGTTTGTCCAAATTACGTTTTTTTTGGCAGTGGCATTTAGTTTATTCTGGTAGGGTCCCTTCTCTCTTTCTTTAAACATCTCAATTTCTTCCGTTCTTCTTCAAATTTGCCTCGTTTTAGCCAAACACCTACTATTATCCCGAAGGTAAACAAAGATCGTGCCTGTAAAGATGGCGCCCACGTCCCATAATGCAACACGGCGTGACGTACCTCCGCATTCCCTATTGTTTTTTTTCAGCAGGCAATGGAGAAATACTTACCTGAATGAAGTTTAAACTCCGGGCAAAGTGGAGATTTTGAAAACGCCGGATATTTGTTGTCGTGTAAACTGGGAGAAACGGCGTTTTAGGTTCTCTCTTGTCGATTCCAAAATTCTGATTGGCTTGCATGGCTTTATCTTTAACCCCTACACTGCCGCCTTAGGTTTAGCATAGTTATGATGGTGCTCGACGGCGTATTTATGCGGGTGTGTGAACGATGTTATTTTTGAAAACGGAGAGCGGGAAAATATTCGTTTTGCTAAATACCCGGCTTTGTGTAAACGTGGCCTTAATCTTGTAGAGGAGACATATTAACAGAGGCTGCTGGAAGCGCCTACCAAAACTTGAAAAAAGACTTGAAGCCTTGGAAGTGGAATTTGAACTTGAAGTGAGAGATCGTCTCGTGATTTGCATAGTTGTTATTTCATGTCGGTGGATCAGTGATCTGCGGGATAAATGGCACCAGTCTAAAGAGCAGAACTTCTCATGAAGGCCTTGGCTGATCGATACTCTCCGAAGACCGTTGTGCCTATGGGGAGATGCGATACCGAACGCGGAAACCTCGAACGTGCAGCAAGAGGTAGGGCGGGGCACTCGGATGTCGATAATTGTAAACATGCGTCTCCTGAAACATGTTGGCTGGCGACTGAACAAGAGCGTTAAGTGAAGCAGTCAGCATCTGCGAACTCAGACAAGTGTAAGTAAAGGCTGGTTCACACGGCAGGATTATTAGCCCAATTTTAGCCCCGATTCACCCTCCCGACAATCTTAAGATGCTCGAATTATCGTAAAATAATCTGATCAGATATTCCTGCCGTGTGTGGTGTGTTAAGAGCTGCTCGTCGTCTGCTCGGAAGATGCTGGGACAGCTCCGATCTCAAATCGAGGATATCCAACATGTTGGATTGTTTTGGCCCGATTTCTCCTCGTGTGTGGTGTCCCCGGGAACGACGAGCATGCAGCCTGTGAACTGTGGCGTGTAGCCAATCAGGAAGCGAGGTGACGAGGCGTGAGGGAAGCACTGGCGGTAAACAAAATAAAACAGCCGGCGCCCGGCGGTATGGCTCACCAGAATGTCCGGTGGATGTTTTTTTCCGTTAAAAACAAACTAAACACTATCGCCACTGCATCCTCTTCGTCCGCCATGATTGTTTACTCTGAAGTCACGTTTTATCTCGAGGGATTTTGTGAGATTTTCCGTCTGACCTGGGAAATGCTCGAGAGTCAAATCGGTTCGTGTGTGATGTGTTGATTTTGCCGTGTGGCTGCGCACCACACACTGAACGACCAAAACTGTTAGACCTCGTGATTTTTTATCGCCGTGTGTGGGGTCTCTCAGGTTTGGAAAATCGGCCGACAATTTTAAAATCGTCCCGTGCTGAACCAGGCTTAAGGGTCTTTTATACATCACGTATTAAAACGCGATTGGATAGATGAGAAGGTAATAATGACGTGACAATTGAGTCTTCCCGGCAGAACTTACGCTACGCTTTCATTTGTAATCCTAGGTCACATGATATTGTTTGTGAGGAATATTTTTTTTTAGAGTTTGTCATTCAGTGATAGCTGCCTCATCCTTTGATATCATGCTCATTTCAGAATTCAATGAGTTATTATAAATTATGTCATTAATGACTCACCCTCATGTCGTTCCAAGCCCGTAAGACCTCCGCTTATCTTCGGAACACAGTTTGAAATATTTTAGATTTAGTGAGAGAGTTTTCTATCCCTCTATTGAAAATGTATGTACGATACACTGTCCTTGTCCAGAAAGGAAATAAAGACATCATCAAAGTAGTCCATGTGACTTCAGTGGGTTAGTTAGAATGTTTTAAGCATCAACTGACTGGAAGACTACAATGCTGAATAAAGTCGTAGTTCTCTTATGAGTTAATATTTTACGCTAAGGGAAAACCCAGCTAACACAGTACGTTGTGACGAGCGTCGTCCTTTAGTCGTCATTTGGTCAGTGTGACATTACTTTATGGCAACGTTGTGAGGACGTCGATGGTAAAGTTCAATTTTTTAAGATCTTTGTAACGTTCCAGAAACGCTGTGGGTACGTCCTCAAAAGAGGTCGCTAGTTTATGCCCATGGAAAACGTTGTAGAGACGTGGTCAACTGGTCACCAGTCAAATCTTTGATGAATTATAATTACATTTCCCATATAATATCCAAATGGCATACTGTTACTCAGGACTTGTAACGTGATTTTCTGGAAAGTTATCTGGAGACCAATTGACCACAGCCTCTACAACGTTCTCCATGGGATAAACTCCAGCAAACACAAAACGTTTTTACAACTTTTTCACAACGTTGTATTTTGGTTGTAATTAGGTAATGTTGTAGTACAACGTTTTAAAACGTTTTTAAAACGTTTTTTATAAATGGATAAATAATGTAACCAAAATAAAACGTTTTAAAAACGTTGTGAAAATACCAAACTGGTATGTTTTTTTTAAAGTAGTCAAAAAACGTACATATCACGTTTGTTTACTACTAAAAGGAAACTAGACCAAACTACAACTTTTGGAATACATTTTATTCAGGTGTTAAAATAACGTAATCTCTACGTTGGAATAAGACGTTTCAAAAACGTTGTTAAAATACCAAACTGGTACATTTTCTTTAGTCAAAAAAACTATCACGTTTGTCTACAAAAACGAAACAAGACCGAACTAAGCCGAGGCAGCACCAGAAGTAATTTGGACGTTGTTTTTTTTTTTCTTCTTGTTTTTTTTTGCTAAATCAAGTTGGCTCGTCAATAAATTAAAAAGTTATAAGCACATATACGTTCGCAAACCACCTACAAGATATGGCATGGCAGAAATCCAGCAAAAAGCGCTCCCTGGTGGTTTATATCTCAGTTGAAAACTACCCAGCTAACACACGACGTAACAGTTACGTAATTTATTTGTACTTTTTGGTCACTTCATGACTTACCAATTGACAACGTAACTACAACGTCGCATGCTCGCAATTTCATTACCATCATATTACCAACCCACCAACGTCGGCAGTACGTCCTCCTAAGGTTATAAGATAACCAACAACGTCGCAGATACGTACTCTAATCGTAATCACTTGGTAATTTTATGACTTACTGGCAGACGTAACTACAACGTCGCATGCCCGTAATTTCATTACCATCATATGACCAAACCACAAACGTTGCCAGTACGTCCTCCTAAGGTAATAAAATAACCAACCACGTCGCAGATAACGTACTCTAATCGTAATAACTTGGTAATTTTATGACTTACTGGCAACGAAACTGCAACGTCACGGGCCCGTAATTTCATTACCATCTTTAATTTAAATATAAAGTGCATTCTCTTTTAATGTAATATATATATTCAGGACATCTAGCATATATATATATATATATATATATATATATATATATATATATATATATATATATATATATATATTATATATATATATATAGGCTAGATGTCCTGAAATTGCTTTACAATAAAAATAATAACAAAATGGTATAAAACAAAGCATAATTGTCAAGTGAATGGGTCCTTGAGCTACACAATGAGTTTTAAATTCATTATTTAAAATTAAGGACATTTTTTTAATTGTTATGTTATAATTATAGATGTTTATTTAATTACTGCGTGCCTTTTGACGTGTTCTATGGTTTCAATGGGCGTACGTGCGCGTAAACATTGAGTCGCATTCAGCTATCTGATTCAAAGACAGGAGCGCGCACGAGCAGATGGAAACCATGGAAACGAGGAAACCTCATCAACTGATAGACGGCAAAACTAGCGTCTCTCACTGTTATTTTCTCTGCTTTCAGGTAAGTTTAGTTACCAAAATCACACAAATAATACATATAAACCTTCCTGACATCTTTCTTACGTGTAATTGATACACTCCTGTTGAATATTTACTTTATAGAAATGGTTTTGTGTCTTCGAAAAAGTTCGCTAGCATCTCCGTTTTCAGAAGAGCTAGCAGCTAGCAGCTAAGTTAAGTTTACGTTACAATTGAGCTCTTGTTTTTCATAAGTTTGGGGTTTTAACGACATTTTTGTGTTGATAACAGTTTTTGATAGTTTTGTTTTGCTGGTAATTTGTCAGTGGGTGATTGGAAGTAAGCTAATTTATTTAACCTGTTGGTAATTTGTAAGTGGGTGATTGGAAGTAAGCTAATTTATTTAACCTGAAATAATTCATTGTAACGTACTGGTATATTACCTTAATATTTTTTATATTCTTTATCTTTTCTGCATTTCATCTCTGCTCTAGCTTGCTTCCTTGTAATAAACTCTTTGTTCTATTGTAAATTCCAGGTAACATTGTTGGCTCTGTGACACATTGCATGTTATTTTCTAGAAGATCATCAAAGATGTCCTGCTGCACCCCCTGTCCAAGACAATCTCCACGGCTATGAACTCGACTAGTAAGCTAAACTTCATACATACTGTTCAATTGTTGTGGGTCTGTAACTTAGGATTTATGCTTTTGAATTAAGTCTCACACTTTAAATTCATTAACCCCAGTTTGTTTGTTTCTTTTCAGTGACATTGTCCTTGAGAAACCTGTAGGCTAAATAATCAGCTAAACAATAGGCGGCAAATATAATGTTATAATGGTCATAGTTATAATAATTAATTTAACTATTATTATAACAGGATAATGGTCATTGGTATATATATATATATATATATATATATATATATATATATATATATATATATATATATATATATATATATATATATATATATATATTTTTTTTTTCTAAGTGTGTTTTTAATTATGTTGGCCAATGAGACAGACACCATACTGTCCAACTCAAAGGTATTTTTTATGTAGTTTTTACTGATAAATACTGAAATTCTTTTTACTTTCAAATGCTGAATTCAGGGGGTCGACAACATTAGGCACGCAAGTTATTTTTCACAGATATCTGTCCAGTTTACTCATGGCTCATACTCTTAGCCTTTAAAATGTTTATGTATATCTGCAATACATTATCAGGGGGTAAAGATATCATTAGAGTTTTTAAAGGTATGGCTATGCTCTTGTTACCAGATGAGATATCAATCATTTGACCCTGTGATTCTTCAGGACAAGATCTTGATGCCATCCACACTCAGTACATGACGAAGGTGAGTTTCACAATAGCTGCCACTATCACAAACCAAGAGACCGAACACAACAGGCCTTCATCCATATGAACTCACCCATACATAGGGATAGGTTCCGAAACCCAGTATTAAAAATTAAACGGGCCCTGGGGCCAAATTAAGAAAGACTGCAGTATCGATAAGCTCAGATGTTATCGGTTCTGCTGACGGTACTGAAGAAATTACACACACTATTATAGACATTGTCTTGCAAATTCTGTGAGGATTAGGAGGGGTGTTTTAAACAGTCTTCATACAACATGTGTTTTTCAGGCTGGTTGTTTGTCATTTTGTAAGAGTAGGGAGAGGCTGTACCTCAGTAAAGACTTATTTTACATTCGATATTTCAATTTCCGTACCTGATAAGTTAGATTTTCCTAAAAAACATCATGCACTACTTATTTCAATTGTATTTTTCTTCTTTTGAATTTATCTATGCTTGTAATTTGTTTATAATTTTCAATGCAGATTCACTCCTCTAAATAAATAATCTCTTGAAATTTGTTTTATATCGCAATATATATAGCAGCAGATAAACAAAATATTTTATTTAAGGTTTTCAATACTGTGCAGCCCTAATATTGAGCATTTAACCTAACTCAAATTTTTTATTGAACCTGGAATGATAATTTGTGATACCAGATGAGATGTATGCATGATAGATTTTGAACTGTACTATTTGTTTATTACAGGTTTTCTGGGATCCACAGCAGAAGGCATCAAGGCATGAGATGTTGGCTTGGACTGATGTACCTGTACACCACACGACTTCTGCTTTTGCATTGATGGCTGATTACTATCATGTTCTGTATAAGTTTTATTATAGCAAAACTGAGCACCTGTGACAGTGGAATCTGTAGGTAGTCAGACATCAGTACATTTAAAGTCACAGAGAGAATGTTTTTTATATATATAGAAGTTTCAAACTTTTTTCTCTTTCACAAAAAAACACTGCAGTTACAGCTTTTCAAATTCTTCATTGGAGGTGCACTGCACAAATACTTTTCTTTTCTTTTTTTTAAATCACCAAGTAAGAAATGTATGCTGACATTTAAGGAGTGGACACAGGGGGTTTGAGCATATGTGACTGAATGAAATGTGAAGTGTGACCACATGAGAATAGCCAAACAGTATAGATGATTCACAAAATTATACACCAATAAATGTGCATAACTGGCCAAAATGTTACTGTTTATCAACAAAAATATGATCCTATGAGTTTGCTAATTTGTAGAATAGGATGTGTGCACCTGCAATGAATAATTTAAAAAGGTGTAACTGATGTGTTGTACTTAAAATCTACAAATTGCACTGTTATAGGGACTCTGTTTTGCTTCAATAATACTAGATATAATAAAGTGTCAATCTTATTAGCTACTATTTATTTTGTATAAAAACATAAACAGAACCCGTCAAAAGTTTGGAAACGCTACTACTTTTAATATTTTTTGGAAGAAGTCTATTCTGCTTATAAAGCTTACATTTATTTGACAAAACAACAACAACAAAAAACAAATATTATAACATGTGAATATATAGTAGTGTAATTTATTCCTGTGTATAATATCATGTAACACTGAAGACTGGATTAATGATTATGAAAATTCAGGTTTGCATCACAGGATTAAATTATATTTTAAAGAATATTAAAATAGAAAACCATTATTTTTATTTATTTTTACATTACATTTCTTACATCATTTTAATTATATTCATATAAAACCTTCATTTAAATGTTTATAAAACTGTTGGCACACTGTTTTTGCTGTTGTTTGTGCTTTGTTCTATAGTAAATGAAATGAATTAACCAAATACTGAGTGTGTATCTTTTGTATGTCGTTGAAAAGTCTCCCAAATAGTTTTGGGCAAATGAGGACAAGTTAAATTAGACCACTGCTTGCCCGCCCATATTAATTAAAACTAAAATGACCAACTGGTTACCAACACACGACTATTGATCCACAGACGTTGCCACAACGTCGCAGTTACTTACTGACGACGTTACAAAGTTACGTCGTGACAACAGGATCTGGGAATTTCACTTTTCCGGTTGCCACAACGTAACTGGTTACATCGCCACGACGAAAGTTTGGTCACACAGATTACGTCGTAGTTACGTAACAGTCACGTATTTGTGTTAGCTGGGTATTGTGCTGTAGGCTACAGGCTACACTACACCTATTTCTGAACGTTTGTTAACCAATCACTACATTTAAATATGCCTATAATGCATACCCTCAACCCAATAAACAACCGCACTTAAATAGAATATTAATAACTGCATAGCCTACTATAAGCACTTTTTAATATATAAATAAATAAATGTGTATCTAAGAAAATATGTTCATGCCTTAGCCTATATCATAGTTTTACAATTGTATTTCTACACCACGTTTACCAGCCTATAAGCATATAATTCAAACAAATGTTTTACATTTCCAATGCTTTCATGCTCATTCCATTTACAGTTTACGATGGTTACTAATATCCATTAATAACGAATCAAGTTTCAGGATATGTTTTCTGATTATCAATCATAAATTATAATTCATTCCATCAATTCTAATTAATGTATGTAAATGCTGCGTGACTTCTACATGTTTTAATGGGCGCGCGCTGAAATTCTGACTCCGCCAGCGAGTGAAACCTTGAAAGCTCGCGAGATCAGGATGGTCTCACGAGGCTACTGAAATTCGAGCCGCATTTGAACTTGAGCGGAGGGCGTTACCATGGAAACGGGCCGACAGTTCAACTGACAAGCTGCTGAACTCCGTCTCTCACTGTTGTTTTAACTACTTTCAGGTAAGTGTAGTCCCTAAAATTACACAACTAGTACATACAAATGTTTCTGACACTTTCTTTCATGTAAATGACAGACTTTCGTTGAATATTTACTGTATAGAAATGGTTTAGTGTATTCAAAATAGTCCGTTAGCATCTTAACCAAATGCTATGCTAACGTTAGGCTAACGTTAACTGTTGGAGGAGGCAAGTTAGGTTAAGCTGATTGTTTGGGCGTTTAATCGCATTTTATGTGTAACGTTAGATGAGAGATTTTGATAGTTTTGTAACGTTAAATGTTTTAATGGCAAATGGTATATGGATGTGAATAGTAAGCTCATTTATTTAACCTAAAAGTATGCACTGTCTGTAAGTTAACAGTTTAATTAATGTTTTCACGTGACGTCACTCAGTCAAGCAAACATTTAGCCACAATTTATCTGACTGAAATCTTGTACGTGTAGAGGGATAAACTCCAGAGTATACTTCACATTTTGGACAACCATTGTTTTTTTACATTTACATTTTGGTTATTTTCTTTCTCACTTTAGATGCTGGAGAAAAAACAACCAGTCTAAAGGATTCAAAGTGGAAACTTCTGTCGTGGCTGGTGGCTCAACAATCATTGCGAGCCATGACTAACTTTTCTGTTTAAAAGTAGACATTGATTTCAATATATATTTCTCAGTTTCAGCTCATTTTATGAGTTCAGGCACCGGCGCCTCATTGTCGTGATTATGTATTGTCTGCTTAACTTACTGTGGTGAGCAGGGGCCTATGCCATGAAGCCGGTTTAGGTGGCTAGCCCGATATGTTTCAGTTTAGTTTGTGCCAACCCTGGGTTTTAGGTACCATGAAAGTGGTTTGGCTTTTAGCAGTGTTCATCGCCATAGTAACTTACACTCCATGGCTAACCTGGTCCAGGGCAGGTTATGTTCCAGGTAAGAGGTTGCAAACCGAACTTGGACCAATCAGCTGTGAGCAAAGTGACACATGTATGATGGGATAAAGTCACTCCACAGCAAATTATTTTAAAAGACAAAATCATGGCTTTTAGTAAATAAATTTGGATGATTTAGAAATTATTTCTGTAATTATTATACCCTAAAACAATCTAATTTAAGTTCATCAGTTATTATTACGCAGATTTTAAATGAATGTGTATATAAAGGCAATATAAATATGCTTTAGAATCAATAAATGAAGCTATAAAATGACTACATGTGAGCTTAAATGTTAAATTCTCTCTATACCTTTATCAACATAAACTAACTTCACAACTTTTACTTGCACTGATCTACAGTCAGCAAGACTTTCTTTTAGTTGCCCTCTTTCATAGACAGCTATTTTCTTCTTGCTGTGTAAATTTGTTTAAATTTTTAATATTTTAATACTTTTATTTAATACGTGAATCGCACTGCTTCTCTCATGAGAAATGAATTTCAATGTGTTGTGAATGTGTTTAATTTCAATGTGTTTAATTTCAATGTGCTTTCTCAGCATGTGATTGGCTGTTTGCTACTGATGTCACACCTAAACTCCTAAACTCAAGATCAAAGCCTGAGTTGACAGAGAAAGTTGATGATCAGCATCATGGTACCAACAAAGCCTGGTTGGATTGGTTTGGTTTTGTCAACTCGAAACTAATCCTGCAACCCTGAGTTTGTTCAACTACCATCATGGTACAGGCCCCAGGACGGACGAGGCACGTGAGAGAACGTTCCGAGGCCGGTGGTGTGATTGCTAATGAGCAGCACCTGTGCAGCACACCGGTCTCTGATCTCTCAGCGGAGGAGCGGAAGCATGACGGGGGAGCAACGAAGTGGATGATCGAGCTTCTGCTTCTCCGTGAGAGATGCGAGACCGGTGTGCTGCACAGGTGCTGCTCATTAGCAATCACACCACCGGCCTCGCAACGTTCTCTCCGCCGTCCTGCTCACCACACTTAAAGGGATAGTTCACTTTGACATTAATTTTTGATATGTTTTATCTTACCTCAAGGGCATCCAAGATGTAGGATGTTTCTACAGTATTTTCAATTTTGACATTTTTCAGTCAAACCGTTGTTGTCTATCAGTCATACACTGGAGGCTAAGGGGGTCCACGTCAGAAGCATGCACAGAGAAGTCAAAATTAAACATGATTTAATGACTCGTAAATGTAAGTACACATTGATGGCCCAAGACACGAAGCGAGCGGTTTGTGTGAGAAAACGAACAGTATTTATATAGTTTTTATCTCGTGTAATCACAGTGATCTGAATCAGTTGTGCAGTGTCCAACTGAACCGAACTGAATCAGTTCAATGTTACGCTGGAAGTGATCGCTTGCGTGTGACGTCACTCAATATTTACACGGAGATTTCTGGAAGTTTTACCTTTTACTAAACATATTTAGATATACCGAAATCAGTCTTCCATTGCGGTTTCCCGTATATCTAAATATGTTTAGTGAAAGGTAAAACTTCCGAAAATCTCTGTATAAACAAAGAGTGACTTAGGCGCGCAAGCGATTACTTGCCAGCGCATGCGCAGAGCCGAAGCGCCAGTGCCGACAGATCATTTTGTCATGGCTATGATTACAAAAGGTAAAAACGATATAAATACTGTTCGGCTTTCTCACACGAACTCGCTCGATTTCGAGTGTCTTAGGCCACCCAATGTGCAACTCTTGCTCGAGTATGAGTCATTGGGTCAGAGTTGAATTTTTGACTTCTCTGTGCATGTGCGTGGACAACTCAACCCCTTAGCCTCCAGTGTATGACTGACCAGACAACAACGGTTTGACTGAAAAATGTCGAAATTGAAAATACTGTTCAAACAAAGACACCCTACATCTTGGATGCCCTTGAGGTAAGCTGAAACATATGAAAAAATTATTTCAAAGTGAACTATCCCTTAAGCAGTTCCCCTTTATTTATTAAAACAAGGTAATTGGCCAATATTGCTTCAGCGTACTCGTTCCAAGCCCTATTAATCAACATGTCGTCTATTTTGTTGTATACATCTGCGAATATTTTAGCATTATTACAGTTGTGTGTATCTGTATGTTCTTTGTAGTCTATAGTTGGTTTAGTCAACATTATTTTTTGTTATTGGCTGCAGTGCAAATTGTGTATTTCTCTTTATTGATTACATTGATTTTGCTGGTTATAACATTTAATATAATAAAAGTTCTTCTAATATATTTTATATTGTTTGTTATTTATTTATTTATTTATTGTATTAATACATTTATTTATTTATTGAGATGCGAGCTCTTTTTTCTTTTTTGAGGAAAAACCTTTTGTCTTTTTGGACACCTTTTCTTGAAGGAAAAGTTGGGTAAGTTAGGCTACATGATGTTGAATTAATAGAATCGATCGCAGTAACTTTTAATGTAATAAGTTCAATCAGGTCCCTATGAATTAACTGTTCTGTGGGCTATTTGTTTTCCAATGACGTGTTAATGTTTTTAACGGGTCAGACTATGCTTTCACGGAATCAGATTAGGAGGGCCAAGATGGCACGGTGCTAGGTGGACACGTTGTTGAACGTCTCGTCAGGAAATTTTGAAATGGGGACGATTATCAGCCATTATCAGTTCGACAGTACTATTTTATAGAACGAGTAAGTGATTCCCTTCTTTCATTTTAACCTCCTTGCGTTGAATTCATTGATGGGAAAAAGAAAAATAGACAAACTTCAAACCTGACAGCACACGGGCCCAGTTCTAACACTACGGTCAAGCCAGCCGCGGTTTGAAAATACACGGTCAAGCCAGCCGCTAAAAAAATAAGAGCGTGCGCCTATTACTATGAATACGGTAATTTCAGTCACAGCAGAGAAAGAACGCGCTTCAGAGCGCTTGAGTTGCCCAGATCGATCAAGTCCATCCGTCTTTCTTTCTTTCTTTCTTTCTTTCTTTCTTTCTTTCTTTCTTTCTTTCTTTCTTTCTTTCTTTCTTTCTTTCTTTCTTTCTTTCTTTCTTTCTTTCTTTCTTTCTTTCTTTCTTTCTTTCTTTCTTTCTTTCTTTCTTTCTTTCTTTCTTTCTTTCTTTCTTTCTTTCTTTCTTTCTTTCTTTCTTTCTTTCTTTCTTTCTTTCTTTCTTTCTTTCTTTCTTTCTTTCTTTCTTTCTTTCTTTCTTTCTTTCTTTCTTTCTTTCTTTCTTTCTTTCTTTCTTTCTTCTTTCTTTCTTTCTTTCTTTCTTTCTTTCTTTCTTTCTTTCTTTCTGTTCTTTTTCTTTATTTTGCTTGTATCTATCTATCTATCTATCTATCTATCTATCTATCTATCTATTTTCTTTATTTCTATATATTGATATTTACTTCTTTCTTTCTTTCTTTCTTTCTTTCTTTCTTCTTTCTTTCTTTCTTTCTTTCTTCTTTCTTTCTTTCTATTTCTTCTTTTCTTTCTATTTCTTTCTTTCTCTTTCTTTCTTTCTTTCTTTCTTTCTTTTTCTTTCTTTCTTTCTTTCTTTCTTTCTTTCTTTCTTTCTTTCTTTCTTTCTTTCTTTCTTTCTTTCTTTCTTTCTTTCTTTCTTTCTTTCTTTCTTTCTTTCTTTCTTTCTTTCTTTCTTTCTTTCTTTCTTTCTTTCTTTCTTTCTTTCTTTCTTTCTTTCTTTCTTTCTTTCTTTCTTTCTTTCTTTCTTTCTTTCTTTCTTTCTTTCTTTCTTTCTTTCTTTCTTCTTTCTTTCTTTCTTTCTTTCTTTCTTTCTTTCTTTCTTTCTTTCTTTCTTTCTTTCTTTCTTTCTTTCTTTCTTTTCTTTCTTTCTTTCTTTCTTTCTTTCTTTCTTTCTTTCTTTCTTTCTTTCTTTCTTTCTTTCTTTCTTTCTTTCTTTCTTTCTTTCTTTCTTTCTTTCTTCTTATTGTTAGTTGGCTATATGCTGAGTTACAATGTACCCCAGATGCCATGTTCAAAGAAATTTTGTACTTTATTAGGTTCTTTACTAGGTTTTTTACACTCTCATGTTTGACTAATGTTTTTTTCTCTCTATTCTAGGTCACATCTCAAGACATTGTCTTATGTACAAACACATTTATGTACAGACAAAATAAAGTTTTTACTCTTCTCTACAATTGTATACTGTTCTCTTGAATTCAGTGTTCCATACACACCATATACAGACCAGATAGCCTACAGGACATTGTCGACTTTTTAAGCTTAAAGACCTCATTTCTAATACGTTAGAAAATAACAATACTAATTTCTTATGGGGGCACGTCCCGTACAGTATACACAAATCGTTTTTTATATCAAAACAGTTTACTGTTGCATTTTGGAGAAATGTCTCATTCTTCAGACTTTAGAGGCCCATTAATTACTCATTTTAAGATAGAAAAAACCTAATGGTCAATTATTATACGGGACGTCCATAAAATATACACAACTCATTTCTTTCTTTCTGTTCTTTTTCTTTATTTTGCTTGTATCTATTCTATCTATCTATCTATCTATCTATCTATTTTCTTTATTTCTATATATCGATATTATTCTTTCTTTCTTTTCTTCTCTCTTTCTTTCTTTCTTTCTTTCTTTTTCTTTCTTTCTTTCTTTCTCTTTCTTTTTTCTTTTTTTCTTTCTTTTCTTTCTTTTCTATTTCTTTCTTTCTTCTTTCTTTCTTTTTTTCTTTCTTCTTTCTTTCTTTCTTTCTTTCTTTCTTTCTTTCTTTCTTTCTTTCTTTCTTTCTTTCTTTCTTTCTTTCTTTCTTTCTTTCTTTCTTTCTTTCTTTCTTTCTTTTTCTTTCTTTCTTTCTTTCTTTCTTTCTTTCTTTCTTTCTTTCTCTTCTTTCTTTCTTTCTTTCTTTCTTTCTTTCTTTCTTTTCTTTCTTTCTTTCTTTCTTTTCTTTCTTTCTTTCTTTCTTTCTTTCTTTCTTTTCTTTCTTTCTTTCTTTCTTTCTTTCTTTCTTCTATATTGTTAGTTGGCTATATGTGTGAGTTACAATGTACCAGATGCCATGTTTAAAGAAATTTTGTACTTTTATTAGGTTCTTTACTAGGTTTTTTACACTCTCATGTTTGACTAATGTTTTTTCTCTCTCTCTTTAGGTCACATCTTAAGACATTGTCTTATGTAAAACACATTTATGTACAGACAAAATAAAGTTTTTACTCTTTCTACAATTGTATACTGTTCTCTTGAATTCAGTGTTCCATACACACCATATACAGGACCAGATAGCCTACAGGACATTGTCGACTTTTTAAGCTTAAAGACCTCATTTCTAATACGTAGAAAATAACAATACTAATTTCTTATGGGGACGTCCCGTACAGTATACACAAATCGTTTTTTATATCAAAACAGTTTACTGTTGCATTTTGGAGAAATGTCTCATTCTTCAACTTTAGAGGCCCATTAATTCCTCATTTCTAATAAGTAGAAAAAACTAATGGTCAATTATTATACGGGACGTCCCATAAAGTATACACAACTCATATCAAACCATTTTACTGTAGCATTTTGGAGAAATGTGACATTATTCAACTGCAGAGGCCCATAAATACCTCATTTCTAATAAGTAGAAAAAAATAATGGTAAGTTCTTGTATGGGACGTCCCATAGAGTATACACACTTCATATCAAAACATTTTACTGTAGCATTTTGGAGAAATGTCACATTATTCGAATTCAGAGGCACATAAATTCCTCATTTCTAATAAGCATTTGAAATGAACTGTTGTGTGTTCCACCCCTTCTTCTAACCACAAGGACCATTTGGAGGATCAAAGACAGAGGAGCTGATAGTGATCAAGGCCTGTAAGCCAAGATTTGTGTACTTTGGGGGTCAATGAATTGTCACACGCTTTAGAACACTGGGGGAAGTGTAATTATCTGATTGGTCAGTTTGAATGTTTCACATTTGGGTTTTAGTCACATGGTCAGGGAAAGGATAAAAGAAGACTGTAACTGTTGCTCTGTCTCTTTTAATGCTCTGCTCTTTCTATGCTCTCTCTCTCTTTCTTTCTTGGGGCTCTCTCCCTTTGCCTTCTCTCTCTCTCTCTCTCTCTCTCTCTCTCTCTCTCTCTCTCTCTCTCTCTCTCTCTTTCTCTCTCTGGTAATATTTTACATGCTGGGTAAGATTATTGGTATAAGTTATCATCATCTCATACGTCTATTTTGTAACTACTTTAAGTGTAACCATAACCATATTTTGTCATTAAACCTTTTCAATTACAACTAAGATGCTAACTAGTGTTGATTTGGTATTGACTTTAAAGTGCTACATATTGCAATACAATACTGTCACTCTCTATAGCAAAGCTCTCCCACATATTAAGCTATTATAACTGCGCTTATTTCCGTCGTTGGTATAAGTGGCAGTGGGTGGAATAGACAAGGAATGTGCATTTTTCTACCATCTTGCTAATAACGTTTCTTTAGTCATTCGGCAGTCTTGCAGCCTGAACCCCTGCAGGAAATCCACCCTTACAGATGGTGCCGAAACCCGGGGTCCCTTGCAGAGTGTTTTCTGAAACTCACTTTGATGGAAAATGAGGATCATTCTCATCCGAATGAGACAATTTTTTACAGTTGATTTTGTGAATGGATTAAAGCTGACCTTATGACCATATGGGTAAGTCTGTTTTCATTGTTTAATGGTATGATAGGAAAAGTCTCCATTTTAATGAATTGAATGAAACAGAATTTAGAAGGTTTTGAATAGCTTTAATAGTCACATTACTGTATAATTCGTGAATATTCAGATCTCCTCAGGGATGGAAGGGAAAAATTCTGATTATAGTGACAAATTGTTTGATTTATGGAGCAAAAAAGTTGAGCCTACCTTATGTAAACTCAAGAAAGAGTACATTGATTTTAAATGTCCAGATGAGGAATTGCTCCAATGGTGGGACACAATTGGCAAACATCACAAGAAATCAAAACGTGACGAAATATTTGAGGCTCTAAACTTCATAAGTTGTACACGGCTACGCGAGTTAACAACGTGTCTATCTTCAAGTATAGATGCTAAATGTAAAGAAGTGCAATCTAAAAATGCAGAGGTACAAAAGTCTGAGGCAAAGATTAAAGATCTTCAAACGCAGCTAGATAAATTACTAGCTGAACAGTTAGCCCTGACTGAAAAGTGTAAAAATCACAAAGAGAACATTGCAGATCTGAAGGCTAAGCTAAATGCTAAAAAGCATGTTCACTTCTTAGAAGAGGTGACTTGCTCTAATGAATCTGAAACCTTTAGTTCAGAAAATGCATGCGCAACTGCTCAAGAAAGTTTGCCTATTTCAGTTCTTAAGGTGATGCAGCACCGTGAATAGCGCAGAGTCATGTACCAGAACGCATGGTGTACAAGCATTCGAGAGTCGTGAAAATCCTCAAACTCCAGGAGAACGTAGCAATCAACCCTATGGTAAAGAAAGCAGGTTTTGCAGTTCCTGTCATAAAATAGGCCATAAAGAGGGGAAATGCTGGTCACTGGGTAGGGGTAGACCTCCTCCTTATTTTCAGAAAAATAGCAAACCACTTTCTAAGAGTAAAAATCTGCGATCTACATGTACAGGCAAAACTCTTAATGAGTTAACCGCCTTGTTCATGCAAGGCCTTCAGCTATTAACTTCACTTGCTAGTGGGTTGGTAGCCCAATAGCAACAAGTTTAACATCCAAATTGCAATGATCCTGTTTGTATTTTCAAATTTGTAATTCGCGCAACACATTGATCATAGAACACAATTTATAGTTGTTTGTGCCACTACAATGTGCACATAGACTAATTAAGTTTTTTCTTTAAGACACATGATTGCTTTACTGTAAGTGTAATATTGAAACACTTAGGTTAAACGGTTGTAGATGCTATGCATTCTAGGCCAAGTATCTTGTGTAAACTGGAATAACTGTTTTACTGGAATTGCATAGCAATTTCAAGTTGCATGTGTGTGTCTATGTTGAATTTGTCTCCTTAGTGGAAAACTCTGCTATTTTCCATATAGCTGAAGTAAAACCACGTAAAGGAGGTAGAATGGCCATGTGGCTACAATGTGCTTTACAATTGCATTAACCATGAAAATGCTTTGCTCACAACAGGATTCAGTAACTTCGAAATTTGCACTGTTATCATGCTTCTTAACAAAAACATTGGTGTGGGAAGATTTTGAGCCAGATCACATCTCATACTCACATTCTCATGCTGGCTCCCTGTTACAACAACAGGACCAAATTTGCATCACAATTGTAAAACTCCCTCATCTTTGTTTTGGGACATGAAGAATTTACACATAGCCACAGCTAAATGCAGCCACATAGATAACACCATTTGATCTGTACACACAGAGTCAAATCTGCAGCTGATTCTGCCTCACAAAAATTTAATTCATACAATTTAATTCATCTAATAATTGTTTGTTTTGTTTTACTTTGAATTTACTTTATCACTTAAGTAATCACTTGTCTCACCAAGTAAAATTTTAAAATGTGTTAGTATTTCTCATTTTTACCCAAGTACAAATATTTGTATTCTCATCAATGCTTTGGAATATTTCTGAAACTTATTGGGTTTATGCTTATTTGTATTTTGTCCATTTGACTTGCAACAATGGTTTTTGGACATTGATTAAATTGAATCTCTGTGTTTGGTTACAATGAATATTTTGCTGATACTCTTCATGAAATTGGGTTTTAAACCAGCATTTGTTGTTTTATTGAAATGCAATTTATTTAAATGTTTCCAGAAACAGTGTAAGAGCTTCTAAGATCTTCTTTTATTCTCCCTTGACCATATTTTTAAGTATCAATTTAAGGGCTTTTTGCCAGAGACATTTTAATCTGACCATATCAAACCTCTAATCAATGACACTGACAAATGCCATAAGTATGCTTTTTGTGTTTTGTGTGCTTCATGCTCTTTTGAATCACAGGATTCCTGCTAAGTTCACACCTGTATCCTGCCTCTGAGAGAGGAACCACTGTTTGCTATCTATGAAAGGTGCAACACCATTTGATGTAACCTCCTCATACAGGGCTGAAGGGAGAACAAAGACTCAAGACTGACCTGCTGGTATTGCAACAAGCCTGGATGAAAAGTCTGAAGATGCAACTACATGCAAAGACAGCATGTCTTTATGGATTCTGCCACCTTTGGACTCCATGTGTGTGGCCAACGGTGCCAAGGGGCGAATTGTAAGATTGAAACTAATCCAATCAATCCAAAATGAACTGTTCTGTGTTAGCCCAATTAATCCAAGACATTTGAAATGAACTGTTGTGTGTTCCACCCCTTCTTCTAACCACAAGGACCATTTGGAGGATCAAAGACAGAGGAGCTGATAGTGATCAAGGCCTGTAGGCCAAGATTTGTGTACTTTGGGGGTCAATGAATTGTCACACCTTTAGAACACTGGGGGAAGTGTAATTATCTGATTGGTCAGTTTGAATGTCTCACATTTGGGTTTTAGTCACATGGTCAGGGAAAGGATAAAAGAAGACTGTAACTGTTGCTCTGTCTCTTTTAATGCTCTGCTCTTTCTATGCTCTCTCTCTCTCTTCTTTCTTGGGGCTCTCTCCCTTTGCTCTCTCTCTCTCTCTCTCTCTCTCTCTCTCTCTCTCTCTCTCTCTCTCTCTCTCTCTCTCTCTCTCTCTCTCTCTGGTAATATTTTACATGCTGGGTAAGATTATTGGTATAAGTTATCATCATCTCATACGTCTATTTTGTAACTACTTTAAGTGTAACCATAACCATATTTTGTCATTAAACCTTTTCAATTACAACTAAGATGCTAACTAGTGTTGATTTGGTATTGACTTTAAAGTGCTACATATTGCAATACAATACTGTCACTCTCTATAGCAAAGCTCTCCCACATATTAAGCTATTATAACTGCGCTTATTTCCGTCGTTGGTATAAGTGGCAGTGGGTCGAATAGACAAGGAATGTGCATTTTTCTACCATCTTGCTAATAAACGTTTCTTTAGTCATTCGGCAGTCTTGCAGCCTGAACCCCTGCAGGAAATCCACCCTTAAGGCCTGTTCACACTGGGACGAATTTCGCGCGTGACATCGTCGACGTTTAACGCCTCGTGATTAAACAATGGGCGCCAATGTGAGTGTTCACACCGACACGAAAACGCCACGCGTAAAAGCGTCATTTTTAAAAAAACGCCTCGGGTTCGTCTTTTTGGTTTGACGCGCCACGTCAAAACCTATCCGACCAACGAGATTGGCGGGTTTGCTCACGTGTCTGGTGCTTCTGAAGTTACAGTAAAACACAACTTGGAGGCGCACAAACACAAAACGGTCTTGCCCATGGTCTTGCAGAGCAGAGCACACATACGGCGAGAAGAAGAGATAACCTACAAGGCAAGATACCTATGTGCAAGATTAATGTTGAGCTGCTGGTGGTCTCTGGAGCATAATCGAGCTATATGATAATATTTTAAATTAGTATTTCTGTAATAATAGTATAGTATATGGTGACCAACAGTCCTGTTTTCCCGGGACATGTGTAAAACGGAGACTTTGTGCTTTATAGAAATCTGAGTTGAGATGAGAACTGCGCATAGTGTGATGTAGTGTCAGTTCTCTTATCGAGAGGTTCTCTCGTATTGCGTAAGCTAGCTTACGCGTACGGAAAGATTCTTCTTTGCCGAACAACTGAAGCCAAAAATTTTATAATTCGTAATCATTGTCAACGCACTTCTCAGGTGCAGGACCTAGAGCGGGCTAACTGAGCAGGCTCATTGGTTCGTTCCTGGGAAGTGCTGAAACCAAGTCGGAGAGCGCGCTGAACCCGCGCCCAATGAGCGGACGACGCTCGCTCATTCACGTCAAAGCCCGCCGAAAGGGGCGTGGCTTGAGTGTATATAAGCGCTCTCCGTGGGTTGGAACAACGATTCATTTTGATTCAGCGATCTAATCGCCTGCCGTTGGCAAGACTGAAGCCGTCGTCGTGACAAGGCACCTTCTAGCAAGCAAGAAGCCTGAAGAAGCCGGCCCCTGCCACCTTCAGCCGCCTCAGCGAGCTAGCGCCGTCCGACGACTTCCACTTGCTCCATCACAAAAGAGCGTGAGCGTCTTTTTAAGATGTCTCGCATTTCCTGCGGCTCATGCCGCGCACCGCTCGAAGACAGAGACCGCCACCTCATCTGCCCTCTCTGTCTCGGGCTTGAACATGCGGAACTCGCCCTCGCCGACGGAGGATGCTCCTCTGCGAGGTGCTGACAATGTCTTCCCTGCGGGCAAGACTCCTCACCGTGAAATCCGCCCAAAGCCGCGCCACCTCTGACTTCTCCGCTGAAGAAGAAGCGCCGCTCTCAGAGGCCGCCGGAACCTGCGATGGCTGTGTGTGGGCCGCAGCCGCCGCCCCCGACCACTCTCTCTCCACCCGAGCTGGACCCCCCATTGCCGCCGAGTGGCCGCTCTGCAGCGTCCCTCGACTCCTGAGGAAGAGAAAGAGTCGCCTTCGTTGCACGCTTCTAACAGCGACGAATGGTCTTCACTGGGCTCTTCGGCGTCATGCTCCGCGGGGACCCGCTCCGGCATCGAAGAGGACCTAATGCGCCTCCTGACTCTTGCCGTCGAGCGTCTGGGCCTCGACTGGTCACCACCACCCGAGTTACCACCGAACCGGATGGATGGAAAGTACCTGCACCGCGCGCCCCGCCCGCCTGGCACCCGGTCCGCTCCTTTCCTGCCTGAGCTCCACGCCGAGCTCACTAAATCGTGGAAAGCTCCTCTCTCGGCTCGGACCCGCTCTGATGTCTCCGCCTCGCTGCGCTCGGTGGACGGAGCCACCGAGAAGGGCTATACAGCGATGCCGCCCGTCGAAGATCTGGTCGCCGCTCACTGTGCTCGCCCTCCGCTGGATGGCGATCCTCCCTGAAGCTTCCTTCTAAAGCTTGCAGAGCGTCCTCTACCTTCCACACCCGCGCCTATGCAGCCGCTGGCCAGGCCGCTGCAGCGCTGCACTCCATGTCGGTTCTCCAGGTGCTGCAATCCGAACCTGTTGAGTGACATAGCGCAGAACGAGAGAGAAATCAACGGCCGTGCGCTCAACGACTTAAGATGCGCTGACGGACCTCTCCCTTCGCGCCACCAAAGCTGCCGCTCAAGCGCTGGGAAGATGCATGGCCATCCTCTGTGTCGCCGAGAGACACTTGTGGCTCACGCTCACGGACATGAGCGAAGCTGAGCGCGCTGTCTTCCTCAACGCGCCCGCTCTCACCCTCTGGCCTCTTCCGGATCTGCCGTCACGGGCATCGTGAGAACGCTTTTCTGAGGTCCAGAAAGCCACCCAGGCCATGAATTCTGTTCCTGCCTCGCCGCGGTAACACTTCTGCAGGCCGCTCTCGTGAGCCCCCTGCCAGAACGCCTCAAGACGCCGCCGCAGCAAGCTCAGGCCCATCCCAGCACAGGCAGAGCGGCCGCCGCCGCCCTCGCTCTCGCTTCGACAGCCGACGCAGACAGGCTCCCAAGCGCCCCGCCCAAGGTCACGCTGAAGCCTGATCAGCAGAAGTCCGCCTGGAGCACTTCTGGGGAAAGACGGCTACTTTCCGCCTGGCCGGACCGCCGTCAAAGTTTCACCCTCTGTTAGTCCCCGAACCTTCGCCGACTGCAGCAGCGAATCTCGCCGAGAACAAGCCGGTGACTCGACCCGCCTTGCGAGCGGCACAAACAGCCGTCTTCACGGCTACCCAGAGAGTTCACATAAAGAGCATAAAAGCCTCAAGTGTAAAAATGTGACCACAAAGACACGTGTTCCACTGCACACTTTCTCCCGTGCCCTCCACAGAGCTCACTCCCACTCAGCGGCCTCCCGTCCGCTCAAGTAGGCAGAAAGCATAAGCACGCCTCAAGCAGCGCGTGTCCCCCCTCTGGGCAGTTTCGCCGCCCGCCCGCGCGCCCGCGCGCCTGCGGCCCCTTCCTGTGGTCAGCCCAGCTGCCGCGATCACGCTCCGCACAGAAATATCGAAACTGTTAACAAAGGGCGCGAGAGAGAGAGTCCCTCCACCTAGAATCCGAGCCGGGGTTTTACGGCCGTTATTTTCTGGTCCCCAAGAAAGACGGCGGCCTCAGGCCTGATTCTCAGACCTCAGATCTCTGAACAAAGCTCTCATGACGAGATCATTCAGAATGCTGACGGTCAGGAAACTCTCTCGCACACGTGCGCCAGGGGGATTGGTTCATCTCCCTAGATCTGAAAGACGCTTATTTTCAGATTCAAATACACCCTCGTCACAGGCAGTTTTTACGCTTCGCCTTCGAGGGCCAGGTTTATCAATACGCGTTCTTCTGTTTCGGCCTTTCCCTAGCGCCACGCACGTTCACGAAATGTATGGACGCGGCGCTCGCCTCCTTCGAACCCAGGGGATGCGCATATTGAATTATTTGGACGATTGGCTGATACTAGCACGTTCCAAAACAGAGCTTCTGTTCACCGTACAGCTCTTCTCCGCTCATCTGGAAACGCTGGGCCTCTCTGTCATCTGGACAAAGAGCGTCTCCAGCCCAGTCAAACTATCTCTTTTCTGGGGATAGACCTGGACTCTACCACTATGAAAGCACGCTTATCCGCTGCAGCGCACACGCGCGCTTGGAGCGTTGAGCCGCTTCGTTCCAGATGAATACCCGCGTCCGGTGAAAACCTTTCAGAGAATGCTGGGTCACATGGCCTCAGCTGCAGCCGTACTACAGCTAGGTCTTTTACATATGCGCCCCCTTCAATTCTGGCTAAAGACCCGCTGACCCCGCCCGAGTGGGACCACGGCTCGCCAGCTAATCAGAGTCACTCAGGCATGCATTTCTGCACTGCAGCCTTGGACGGTGACCGATTGGTTTCAACGGGGCGTCACGAATGGGGACCTCTCTCACTCGGAAGGTAATCTCGATAGACGCATCCAACACAGGCTGGGGTGCGGTCTGCGAGGCTCACCGGCCTCTGGCCGATGGTCGGATCGGGAGACCCCATTTCACATAAACTGTCTCGAGAATGCTCGCGGTCGAGTATGCACTGTTGCAGTTCCTTCGCGCATTCCAGGGTCACCACGTCCTGATTCGTTCAGACAACATGACAGTGGTATCCTGACATCAACCGTCAGGGCGGGGTCAGATCCAGGAATCTTTTCCTGCTGACACGCCGCATTCTAGTTTGGTCCCAGAGTCATCTGCTCTCGCTCAGAGCGACGCATGTCCCCGGGACACCTGAAACGACGGTCCAGACATTCTATCCAGGAACCTTCTCTCTCCAGGAGAATGGTCCCTGAACCCTCTTACAGTCCAGTCACTGTGGCGCCTCTTTGGCAGAGCGGAGATAGATCTCTTCGCGACAGAAGAGAACTCGCACTGTCCGATATTCTTCTCGAAGAACGAGGACGTGTTAGCGCTAGAATGGCCATACCGCCCGCTCTATGCCTTCCCTCCCATCTCCCTGCTACCGCAGGTCATTCAGAGAATCAGGGAATTTCGCCACCCGGTGCTCCTCATAGCCCCGCGTTGGGAGAATCAGATTTGGTACCCGGAGCTCACACAGCTGTCTCAGACAGCCCCGTGGCCCATCCCGGTCAGAGCAGATCTCCTTCTCAAGCCCGCGGCACATCTGGCATCCCCACCCGCAGCGCTGGGCGGCTAAATGGTCTGTGTTTTCAAAATGGTGCACCGAAAGAATTTGGACCCCCTTAAGTGTGAGGTCTCTTCTTTGCTTTCCTTCCTTCAAGATATGCTGGACAAGGGCAGAACCCCATCCACCCTGAAGGTTTATGTGGCAGCGTCGCGGCCTTCGTTGGTCCTCGACGCGCCCAGTCTATTGGCAAAGACGAGCTGGTTATCCCGCTTCCTCAGGGGAGCCAGGAGGATGACACCCCCTCGCCCCCCCTCGGTGCCGGTTTGGGACCTTTCAATAGTCCTCGAGGCCTTGAAAGCCCCCCCTTTCGAACGGCTTCGAGTCTATTGACCTCAAATATCTCTCCCTAAAAGCCGTTTTTCTGATCGCTCTTGCCTCAGTTAAACGAGTGGGCGACATTCACGCGCTCTCTTCGACGCGTCGTGTCTCGAAGTTTGGCCCTAACGACTCCGTCGTCATTCTCAAACCCAGACACGGATATGTGCCTAAGGCGATTGGCACCCCATTTAGAGCACAGGTGATATCCCTATCGGCTCTGCCCACCTCTGATAGCGAGCCCAATGCCAACCTCCTCTGCCCGGTCCGGGCGCTGAGAGTGTACATTACACGCGCTGCCACGTTCAGACGATCTGAGCAGCTGTTTGTGGCGTTTGGGACGCACAAAGGCTTGGCCGCTTCAAACAAACACTATCCAGATGGATAGTAGACGTTATCGCCTCCGCCTATGCGGCTAAAAATCTGGCCTGCCCGCTCGGCGTCAGGGCTCACTCCACTCGAGGCATGGCCTCCTCGTGGGCTTGGTCCTGTGGTATTTCTATTCATGATATCTGTGTGGCCGCGGGCTGGGCTTCCCCGTCCACCTTTATCAGATTTTATAACTTGGAAGTACCGGCCTTACAGGCTAAATTACTAGCGGTCTAACCCGCTGCAGCGTCTAGCTACGCTCTATGGGGAATCCTTAAACCGGCTAGCCCCTTCGATCTTCCCCCTCCATTCTATGAAAACTTCCTATACTATGGCCCGCTATGCCGGCCGCCTCTTAGGCCTCATGTTCTTATATAAACGGCTTCTGCCCTGTATTATTATTTCTCCACTATTGCTCCCTCCACCCTCCCGGGGATGCTTGTGGTGACTGACCGGGCACGGCGTTGACCAGGGGTTCCCGTAGCATAAGCTAGCTTACGCAGATACGAGAGAACCTCTCGTAAGAGAACGAATCGGTTACCTAACGTGAACCTCGGTTCTCTCTAGATGAGGGAAACGAGTATTGCGTTCCCGGCCGTGCCCGCTCTAACAGCGATTCGCTTCATCACTATAAATCGTTGTTTCCAACCCACGGAGAGCGCTTATATACACTCAAGCCACGCCCCTTTCGGCGGGCTTTGACGTAAGTAAGCGAGCGTCGTCCGCTCATTGGGCGCGGGTTCAGCGCCGCTCTCCGATCGAGTTCTGAGCACTTCTCAGGAACGAACCAATGAGCCTGCTAGTTAGCCCACTCTAGGTCCTGCACCTGAGAAGTGCGTTGACAATGATTACAAATTATAAAAATTTTTGGCTTCAATTGTTCGGCAAAGAAGAATCTTTCCGTAGCGTAAGCTGAGCTTACGCAATACTCGTTCCCTCATCTAGAGAGAACCGAGGTTACGTTCAGGTAACCGATTCGTTACATTTTGACAAGTGAGGAGATAACTGCTCTGCCGACTCTTTGTATTCTTTCTTTTATTTTATGTTTCTATTGTGACCAGATGTCTGTTTGTGTTTTTTTTTCTTTCTCGTGTAAAGTTTGAGTGGTTTTATTAAACGTGGGGAAATACAACAACTCTCATCTTTCTCGTGCATCTGTTCATTGGACAACTAGTGCTATGTTTTTATCTCTGGGGCATCATCTCTACTTTGCGTTACACATGTCCTGTTTCCACGTCCTGTCCTGGCTGTTTTTAAGTAATGAAAATGTCCTGGTTTTCCAAAAAAAAAAAAAAAAAAAAAAAAAAAGGCTGGGAAAGATCAGTTCTACAGCAAAATATATATGGGAAATAAATAGGTATATATATATATATATATATATATATATATATATATATATATATATATATATATATATATATATATATATATATATATATATGTATATATATATGTATATATATATATATATATATATATATATATATATATATATATATATATATATATAAAGATATAAATAGGTTTTGTTAGTTCGTTTCTGTAAGTTTGTGAGAGCTATCTTTTGTTACATTTGGAGGCATTTCTTTTAGTTATTTATTATTTATATATTTATTTTTCTAATACAGAAGACATTATTTCTATCATTATTTCATTCATTTTTTTTTAATCTGTCATAATAAAACATTGAGACATGAATATGATCACCCTAGTATAGTATTCTATTATTATTTCTGTTTTACATTAAGCGCCATCTAATGTCAGGGAATGAATTTGCATGTTCACTCGGCTCATCGTGAGCGAAAAACGCTTGGGTGTGACAGTGGCGGTTCTACTTTGAATTACACCCAGGGCGAGACCCCCTTCGAGCGCCCCCTAAAAAAAAAAAAAACTTTGCATATTATAGGCTACTGTAAAAACACATAATTAAAGTTGCTTTTAGTTGATTATTATGAAAAGTATTAGATAATATAGTGACCAAAATGATCACATACACATAATATTGTTCAAAAAGCCTAATACACAGTGAAGTCAATTCACCAAGTTAATAACATTAAAGATTTGTTTTAAAGGAGTGTCTTTTATCTTACCTACTAAACTTAAAAAAAGGTTTTATAAATAGATAAACCTCATATTTCAGCATTTAAATCATCTCTATAAAAAGAATGAGTCAATAAAGATACATTCCTGACATTTATAATGCACAGTAGCTTATCTTTTATTATTAATAGTAAAATTCGTACCGATTTTCCCATGGCTGTCGTTGCTAGAACCATGCGCTCATTACACTGCGCTCTCCACAATGACAAAGACGTTTTAGTAGCTAATGTATTTCCACCACAGAAAAACGCTTGCTTTAGTTCTGCTAAAAGATTTATTTACGGAAAAGAGAAAAAACACCCAAGTGTTTGGGAGCACGTGCACTCCCATACTGAAAAGTTTATGAGCGTGCTTCCCATGAGTGCATAATGAGCGCGCTTCCCGTGCGCCTATTTGAAACATAGAAGATTTGAAATAACGAGCTCGAGCGCGTAAAAAGACGATACGTGAACTAATCAGGAGATCCCCTTGACATCGCTTCAGCGCACAGCACCTTCTCAGCAAGCAGGGCGCCATTGCCAATAATTGAATCGAAATGATAAAAAATAGAAAAACTTCGCGGCACAGAGGACTAACTGCTCGTGCCGCCCCCCATGTGACATGAAGAAATGCCGCCCCGGGCAACTGCCCGGTTCCGCCTGTGCCTAGAACCGCTACTGGGTGTGAACACAAAAACGCGTTGAAAAACGCTGACGAATAACGCGCTGATATCCGTCCCGGTGTGTACGGGCCTTTACACTACCGTATGCATACTAGGGCTGTCAAAATTGCTCAAATGGCGTTTGCATATTCCCTCTAAAAAAATCATATTCGAACATCTCGTTGCGCATTTTGTCATTGATGTGCATTACGTCAGTAACAGGACAAATGAATACAAAGAGACATAACTACTAGTATTAGGTAGTTTATTTGAGTTTAAACATATTTGACAACGTATTAAAAGCAAGTAAAAAAAAAAAAAAGCTTTTCGAAAAAAGCTTTTCGGTCTTAATGGCCAAGACCGAAAAGCACACTCTGTCTCGACTGCGGTCAAGCCAGCCTCCACCTCAAAATTAGCGGTCAAAGCCGCCCTGATATTTCTCTATGCGCTTATACACTAGCTATTACGGTAAGACCGTCAACCTTTCTGAAACTGCCGTTTCTCAATACCAAGTATGCTAACTTCGGACTTGCGTCCTTGGTAGTTCAGACTTGCCAAGTTCGACTCAGGAGAACGAACTCCCGAGGATGCGAGGACGCAAGTCCGGTTCTTCTGCAAATGGAACAGAGCGTACTTGATCGCGTCACTCAGCACGCTCTGGCTACTCCTGTTGTCTCTTTATATATATTTCAGGTAACAATAAAACAAAATTTGCTACAACTCTGCCTCTTTTCGTCAGCAATAAAACAAAATATGTTTTACAACACCACTCTGCCTCTTTTCATAAAAAAAAAAAATCAACATATTAGCCTAATTGCCATGTGGTTAAAGGAACGTGATTCTATTCACTAGCATATATTTATAACAAAATGAACATGATCTTTTTGTTTTCATTTTAAAAATATGAAACATTGATTTTTATTGACATTTATCAAACAGAGACACGGTTATGGCATTTTATTTTATTGTTCATATAGTGACGATAATATAAAAAATGTAAAGAGCCATAGTTATGAAACCTCAAAAACTATTTTTTTTGCCATGGTACTATAGTTTAGTGAGACCAGATAGACTTATACACAAGACGAATTATACGTCAAGTTTATCCACTAGACTAGAGAGATCAGAGCCAGCGGCAAACGTCAGAAGCACTAGCCGAGGATAAGCTGTTCCAGTCGGGGTTGATCTCGCTGAGTGTCCGCTGAAGGCTTGGATGTCAGAACTCCGAAAACGTCAGATGCATTTTTCAGATAGGCGCTTTCTTTATAAATAAACTACAGATTTGAGATTTAAACAACCACATTCTCGCCTGAAACACTCTTAAAATTACATTTCATGACTCAATAACAGTAGTATTTTGATATTTCGCGGATTTTCTCCTCTCTCCTATTGACGCTTGCGGGTTGGTGCGAGGTGCATTCTGGGTTACCTGGCTGTCTCAAGTCCACACAAGTCACCTCTCGATGCATCCTCGGTAAACGGGGCGGATCAAGAACACATCCGGGGATTTGAAGTGAACTTGGCAAGTTGTGAACTTTGATTTGGAACGGTACTTGGGCAGTGACTGATGACGTTTCACAAGTCCACAAGAACACAAGTACAGACAAGTACGCATATTGAGAAACGGCAGCGAAGGCTATTTCCGTGTTTATATGCTGTTTACAAAATAAGAGCCATAAAAATAAAAGTCCTTGCTTCCACAGACCAATTCCACCTCAGATGGAGAGGACACCTTTTCAAGGTGTCCCCTGCAAAGTTTCAGGACATTCTGATGTTGTTTTACAAAATAAAAGCCGCCCAAAACTCATATATGCTGTTTTGTACATAAATTCCGAAAATCATAAAAATAAAAGTCCTAGCTTCCACAGACCAATTCCACCTCAGATGGAGAGGACACCTCTCAAGGTGTCCCCTGCAAAGTTTCAGTACATTCTGATGTTGTTTTACAAAATAAGAGCCACCCAAATCTCATATATTACCTATTGTCTCCATACATTCAAAAAATCATAAAAATAAAAGTCCTAGCTTCCACAGACCAATTCCACCTCAGATGCAGAGGACACCTTCTCAAGGTGTCCCCTGCAAAGTTTCAGGACATTCTGATGTTGTTTTAAAAATAAGAGCCACCCAAATCTCATATATTAACAATTGTCTCCATACATTCAAAAAATCATAAAAATAAAAGTCCTAGCTTCCACAGACCAATTCCACCTCAGATGCAGAGGACACCTTCTCAAGGTGT
Organism: Hybognathus amarus; assembly: GCA_030378365.1. NCBI lineage: Eukaryota > Metazoa > Chordata > Actinopteri > Cypriniformes > Leuciscidae > Hybognathus > Hybognathus amarus. The sequence continues at coordinate 21,035 of JAQIUQ010007580.1, read as the reverse complement.
CCCCTGCAAAGTTTCAGGACATTCTGATGTTGTTTTACAAAACAAAAGCCCCCCAATACTCATACATTACCTGTTGTCTCCATACATCCAGAAAATCATAAAAAATAAGTCCTAGCTTCCACAGACCAATTCCACCTCAGATGGAGAGGACATCTTCTCAAGGTGTCCCCTGCAAAGTTTCAGGACATTCTGATGTTGTTTTACAAAATAAGAGCCCCCCAAAACTCATATATTACCTGTTGTCTCCATACATTCAAAAAATCATAAAAATAAAAGTCATAGCTTCCACTGACCAATTCCACCTCAGATGGAGAGGACACCTTCTCAAGGTGTCCCCTGAAAAGTTTCAGGACATTCTGATATTGTTTTACAAAACAAAAGCCCCCCAATACTCATATATTACCTGTTGTCTCCATACATTCAAAAAATCATAAAAATAAAAGTCCTAGCTTCCACAGTCCAATTCCACATCAGATGCAGAGAACACCTTCTCAAGGTGTCCCCTGCAAAGTTTCAGGACATTCTGATGTTGTTTTACAAAATAAGAGCCACCCAAAACTCATATATTACCTGTTGTCTCCATACATTCAGGAAATCATAAAAATAAAAGTCCTAGCTTCCACAGACCAATTCCACCTCAGATGGAGAGGACACCTTCTCAAGGTGTCCCCTGCAAAGTTTCAGGACAGTCTGATGTTGTTTTACAAAACAAAAGCCCCCCAATACTCATACATTACCTGTTGTCTCCATACATTCAAAAAATCATAAAAATAAAAGTCCTAGCTTCCACAGTCCAATTCCACATCAGATGCAGAGAACACCTTCTCAAGGTGTCCCCTGCAAAGTTTCAGGACATTCTGATGTTGTTTTACAAAATAAGAGCCACCCAAAACTCATATATTACCTGTTGTCTCCATACATTCAGGAAATCATACAAATAAAAGTCCTAGCTTCTACAGATCAATTCCACCTCAGATGGAGAGGACACTTTCTCTATCACCTTTGACAAACTGTGCAGGACAAGCTGTGAGCTTTGCCCATATAGAATCACCCATGCTGTATAGTGATTCAGGATGTATATGGAGTTCCCCATCTCCAGCTGATTCACAGCAAGATGGAAAAGGGCTTCAATGATCTAAAAAAAAAAACATTTGGGAGAATTGTTTTAATTTATTTTAAGTTTTATTATTAAATAAAAATACAATGTTAAGAAGACATTATAATTACAAAAGTTCTAATCATAATGACATATCATTTGATTTAATTTGTACTTTTGGGCTGTTAAATTCAACCATTTCAATATTTTAATGTTTACACCAAGAAACACAACAAACACAACGCAGTAAGCATAGGTCTATAATTATACTTCACAATAATCGTCAATCATTACAGTTTTTGCCCGTTGCTTGAAACACTATAGACCTATGCTTAGACTAAAGTAACACAACTTGAAGCTTTTGTTACCATACCTTAAACACATGTACCCATACTTTAAACAAAAGCGTTGCTTTGCACTCTAGTTGCAATTCTGCAACACACTTACTCCTTTATGCAACACACTTGGTCCTTCATACTACACTCTATTTCATACATAAGACACTTTGTTCAAAAGTGAAATCTCAGGGTGCCATTTGGAAAACACATGTATTCAAAATACAAAACACATTGGGTTATTGCAACCACTCAAATACACACCCGAAGGCACTTAATTGCAAAACTGAACACCAATCAGCCAGCTACAAAAAGCCATCGGTTTAGTCATTTGAAGAACTTTGCAAGCATGGATAGAGGGAGGGAGAGCAAGAGGAGGAGGAGGTCAAGGTTGAAGAGGCCATGCACGGACTCTGATGATATACTGTAAGCAACTTTGGTGGACCATGTCATCAACCATGGCCTGATCGATGAGGGAGGCTGGGCAGAGAGTCCAGCCACATTTACATAAGAATTATGGTATGTCTTTACATAAGGTACATAAGGTATGTCTTTACCTCTCTACCTTCTACTCCACTCAGATGGTATTTACAGCACTGTAGTGTATATCACATCAGTGACTAGAAGACCTTTTGGGAGGGACGCCAACGCCTGTTCACACAACAGAAGGAACTCACCATTGTGGACCTAGTGAGGGTAGACAATGCCATCCGTTCTCCACCAGAATATACTTGCAGACAGAACAGTGTTCAACAACATAAACCATGTGAGAATCACCACCATCAGATGCATCATGGGAACACAGCATCACTATGAAGCAGCTCTACAGAGTCCCATTTGAGAGGAACAGTGACAGGGTCAAAGGACTTCAAGCTGAATATACACTCACCAGCCACTTTATTAGGTACCCCATGCTAGTAACGGGTTGTACCCCTTTTGCCTTCAGAACTGCCTCAATTCTTCGTGGCATAGATTCAACAAGGTGCTGGAAGCATTCCTCAGGGAGTTTGGTCCATATTGACATGATGGCATCACACAGTTGCCGCAGATTTGTCGGCTGCACATCCATGATGCGAATCTTCCCGTTCACCACATCCCAAAGATGCTCTATTGGATTGAGATCTGGTGACTGTGGAGGCCATTTGAGTACAGCGAACTCATTGTCATGTTCAAGAAACCAGTCTGAGATGATTCCAGCTTTATGACATGGCGCATTATCCTGCTGAAAGTAGCCATCAGAAGTTGGGTACATTGTGGTCATAAAGGGATGGACATGGTCAGCAACAATACTCAGGTAGGCTGTGGCATTGCAACGATGCTCAAGTGGTACCAAGGGGCCCAAAGAGTGCCAAGAAAATATTCCCCACACCATGACACCACCACCACCAGCCTGAACCGTTGATACAAGGCAGGATGGATCCATGCTTTCATGTTGTAGAACGCCAAATTCTGACCCTACCATCCGGAATGTCGCAGCAGAAATCGAGACTCATCAGACCAGGCAACGTTTTTCCAATCTTCTATTGTCCAATTTCGATGAGCTTGTGCAAATTGTAGCCTCAGTTTCCTGTTCTTAGCTGAAAGGAGTGGCACCCGGTGTAGTCTTCTGCTGCTGTAGCCCATCTGCCTCAAAGTGCGACCGTACTGTGCGTTCAGAGATGCTCTTCTGCCCACCTTGGTTGTAACGGGTGGTTATTTGAGTCACTGTTGCCCTTCTATCAGCTCAAACCAGTCTGGCCATTCTCCTCTGACCTCTGGCATCAACAAGGCATTTCCGCCCACAGAACTGCCGCTCACTGGATGCTTTTTTTTTTGGACCATTGAGAACATAGATGCTCTCCATAATGCATTTATACCGTAATATATATCGTGTTTTTTTTTCTATTATTATTATATATACATTTTTGCTTTATCTGAATTTATCTTACTGCAATGTACAGTGCTGCAAAGTAGGCCTGTTTGCTTTTTTGGTTGTTTGAAAATGTTCCTCCTGAAAATTTGCCTTCTGAATAAACAGTCAAAATCAAAGACTGCAGTATTTTATATAAAGTAGACTAGTGTGTTCCCTCTGATCTGAAAGTGTTAGCATATGGTGCAAGTATGTGTCATTTTGTCATCAGAGTTACATTTTGACAAAGGAATGTTAGGTTTTGATCAGAAGAGTTTCGTTTGACACAGATGTGAATGGTATATTTCCCTGTGTTGTGTCACGTTTACGTGTGTGTAGAGTTTTGGCACAATGAGCGAAATTTTGCAAAATGTGTTCAAGCAATGGGCAAAAACTGTAATAGCTATCTGTGCATGAATTAATGCAGGACAAATAAGTAAAACTACATAAACACTATCTACCACTATTAATTAATGTGAAAACAAGTTTACCTAAACAATATACTAGTCAAATTAGAACTGATATAGTTTCTTTATGGGTAATAAATAACTTATTAATTAGATCAACCTCATAATGAAATATTGAGTAACTATGTCAAATTAAAAGAAATTATTACCAACTACACTTTCTGAGACATAATACATTGCATTTTTTACTCGGTATATGGCCGTTTTCTAATGACTCAGATGTTATGTAGTCAATATGCCGAAACAAGTAGTGATCTGGACCTTTATTTTAATGTAGCTAATAATAATAATAATAATAATTGTTTTTTGATTTAAAATTGTGGATCAGAACACAAGCAGTTCATACAGAGTTAATAGGTAAATAGCAATGCATTTTATGACCACGGTAAGAGTACACAAAGACAACTGGTCACATCTCAGATATGTTAAAGTGGTGATTATTTAGTAATTGTTCATTATTTGTCATTGTTCGTTGTTACAGTACTACGTAATGAGGCTAATGCTATTTTGTATGTATTGATTACCAATTCGAGGGACTATGTTATCCTAAATTTACTTATTTTTCATATTACCAAATAGTGGTAGCTGAAGTGTTATTATAGAACAACATATTTATAATTGTAAAACTTAAGTAGTTTGTATAACTAAATGTTCAAGAGAATGAAATGCATACTACCTCGCCATATAACCATCGGTGCGGTTGTAGTGTTTTGAGCTCACGGTGACGAAGAACAATAGTCTGACCAATGTTTTGGGTGGGGATCACAGAAACCACTACTTCTGTGTCTTTTTTTCCCACCAGGAGGTGAGCTGCATGCCATAAATTTAAATAAAAAATGACACATAGATAAACATAAGTTGAATGTGTTTCTTTTTAATGTCCATTCAAATAATAACCTTTCAAAGTCACTAGTAAGAACTTGTGATACTAGAAAGCCTTCTTACTAGATGCTGTGGGTTTAATGATGATGGTTTATCCAAGGATGGAGGGTTGGTTGACATGTCCCCATGTTTTACCTTCTTTCCATCCAAGGTTTCTTCCTGTTCCCCCAGCAGGGATGAACTAGGCTGTGGCGAAGAGTTCCCAATGGCACTGCCAGGTACTGAGGAGTCAACCTATCAACAACAAATCACCTTACTAAGGATCCTCATGTTTAATTTCTTTAGTTTGTCTCTTAATTTCCTATTTTAAATACATTTAAAACAAATATATATATATTTTTTTTTATTTTTCTACAATACTTCAATTGTTTGTAGAAATTTCAGTTGTAATCTACATTAATAGTTTCTCTAAAAAAATGTACCACCCACAAAATGATAAACCACATATAGGCCTAATATTAATATTGAGTAACAATTTTGTAGTGTGTAAAAAACAGCTTTTGCTGTTATATATCTAGTAGTAAACTATTTCAGATTGGCTGTAATTACATTGGCTGCAGTAAAGCTAAAACTGTAATGTTTAGATTAGGATTATTAATTTCAATTCTGTAGAAGGAATGACAGCTTTATATTTACAGTATACCTTCTTCAATGTTTTGAAAGGAAATGGCTTCCGGAGTGGTGTGACATATCTCCCCTCTTTTTTTGCTGCCGTTCCTTCCACTTCTCCTGGTCCACTCTAAACGTCTGCATAAAGTAAAGTTTTGATGGATTCATTCAATTATAATTTCAATAACTTTGGAGAACCATTTTAGATACCATTACAAATAATGTGATGACATACAAAATTTAAGTTACTTTATATTTACTTTGACTTAAACACTTATCCATACCACCTTTAATGAAACTATAATTAAAGTATTTAAACCTTTCTTGTAAAAACTCTTTTGGAATCTTCATATTCCTTCAGGAGAGCAGTGTGAGTGGTCTGGTACTGGGCCACAAAATCATCAAGCCTAGTCAGGCATCCAGAGGGAAATCTAATATGTTTTAAATCCCACTGGCTCTTCTCCATAATTCCCTGGGTCCTGTTGTCCTCTGTTATGTTCTGAGAAATGTGTAAAAAACAGGTAAATGTTAAACACATTAAGTAATGAGTAATAAAGTCGTGACATGTAAAATATATTTTAATTACTTGTGTTGGAAGCTTTCTGAGGCTGTTGAATTTACGAGAGCACTGCTCATAATGTGGTCCCGTTCCATGTCGTCCAAGGTCACCTTTGAACAAAGTACGTAAGTACAGCCATGTGTTTAATTTTCATAAAACCAAGCAATATTTTTATATCGATAATGGATATATTGATTAATAATGGCAAACCTAGCATTATGCCCGTCCACAATCCAGAATATGGAAGAATGTATTGTTTGAGGTGGTCGATAAGGCCTCTGCAGAAATAAATATTCGGCTCTCCAGACCGGTCCAGTGGAGCTTTGGCAATTACGTCTTTGTAGCGTTTTGCAAATCTGTTTTGTCCATCAATGTCCTTAATGTAATGTGACAATGTGTCATGTAGTCGTGTTGTCGAGAGGCCCGGGAGAAGTTAGGAAGACTCAGTACATGGGAATAGTTTTTCAAAATGCCAGTGGTGATTTATTTTTCAGAAGCCGGAGCTCACCAAGTGCAGTCCACATGAGAAAAACAAAAAACAAAAAAACAAAACTTAATTCAACATATACTGGTACTAAAACAAAAAGAAAAAATGCTGTGAGCAGCAAAAACTGGCACTAAACAATGCCTAGTGGCACATCCACCAAATCATCAGCATGTCTCACCTCAAACATGATCAAACATTGTGCACAGTACACACAGGAGGCCATCCCGTACACAAGATCTAACAATGGTTTTTATACTCAAGTTTCCCGCCAAACACTAGTGGGCTGTACCATTGTCACGGGGTGGAACCTTTCCCCGTAACCCTCACTGAATTTCACAGCAAATCAATATTATACAAATACAACTAATATTCTCTATAAAAAAACTCATTGATCATAATACAAACATGAATCAATAATCATAATACAAACATACATAACATACAATGACAAACCATTTAACACCTCACAGGACTCATGTCTCCCTCCATCTTGGAACATGGTACGTTCTGGCTATGCGCACTACCAGAACCCACCTCCAAAACACTGGCTCAGACAGGTAAGCTCTAACATGTACTATAATATGCAAATGTCCACAATAAAGATAATTTAAAACAATCAATGACTCAGTTTTCATTTGAAACCCTTAAACATTAAACACTCAAAGTTAGAATTGTCCATTCATCAAAAATAGCACCAGTTTGGCACAATAGTGATGATGTCCTTGACCAGGTTCATCATCACACAATGTGTTATTATTACACAAAAATTAAAAACATTACTTTCAAAACTTGAACAAGTTTCAGCTTTGACCTCTTTGCTAATGTTCGGGGCAGGACATGCCGGACATGTACAGTACTTGGTGCCATGTGTTGTTGAGGTTGTGCTGTTTTGTCCCACATTTTTTGATAAGTAGTTAAAATTTTTGGAGAGCAATACAACACAGCCCACCACACAGTGAACATAAAAGAACCACATCAATGACACATAATATGAACATTTATTAAAAATACTGCAATTTTTTTTTTCTATTTTTCACTGTGTTCACTGTCTGTTAATCCTCAGTGTACCCAGCTTTCCCATGTGTTTCTTTGTTTCATCTCATTCATATGTTTGTCTGCTTGGTTACTGATTAATAAGTGTCCTAATTTCATGTGTGTCTAGTTAATTAGCTCCCTTGTTTTTCTGTGTCTGTTAGTTGTCAAACTTTGTTTAATGCCACAAATGGCCGTGCTAAGTTTCTCCTTATATATCTAATATATAATTTCATAATTATCCTAAATCATGTGCTTTATTACCGCTACCAGTTGACAATCATACCGTAACATATGTTTGAGGCTGTAGATGCTGTGGACTTTATATTTATTATACATTTCTATCTTGTTATACTAAAATGATGCTGTGTTGTGTTGTTCCAGTGGCAGATAAGTAATTTCGTTTTTTTTTTTTTAAATTTGGTATTTTCTGACAACACACACTTACAAACCACACTAAAGTTACTTTCTGTACTGACAAAAGGCCTTGTTGTCTCTATGTCCTATTGCTATTGTATTTTTATTGTATTGTTATTGTTTATTGTAGAGTATTTACATCTAATGCAATTGTTCCATAAATTAGTTGTTAAATGGTAGTAATTTTCAAAAATGCATCATTGTAACCTACTTTTCTATCATTGTAAACTAGCTGCCCTCCATGGCATTTATCAAAGTACATTTTCACTCATGAAATGTAACTTCATTAACTTTTCTTTATATTATTTACTTGATAACAACAGTATACCTTTGCATATTTGTTCAAATTAAAACCATAAATGTTCAAATGCAAACATGGTATTGACATTTACCTCAAAGCTCTCACTTTTGGACTTGGTTGTCTCATCCAATGTAGTCGCTGTTCTCTTCTCAGCATCCATGACTGCAGGTTTTTGAAATGTTTCTCAACATTGGGACCACAGGATGGACTGGAGAACACAACTGCAGCACTTTGAACCATGTCGTCTAGTTCGATTAAAGTGCTTGCAGTTGTCAGTGAACCGAAGACGTGCATGGCCAGATGGTAGTGGTTTGGCGGACTGTGGAATGTAACAAAAATAATTAGGTTCAAGAATATAACTATGGTCTTCAAGGTTATATGTTGATAGATGATATAATGTACAACTTGTGTGTATTATATCCAAATCTACACTTGTTATACACTATGTTATACTTAATGGTCTTTTGTATATTTGTTGAATAGATCATTATTCTATTAATTTCACAGGCAAAGACAATTTAGGAGAATTCAGAAGCCACACAGCTAACAGAAAACGTGTGCATTTTGATAGTTCAGATCACATTGTCAGTAACATTAGTTTTTGGTATTAAGAAAACAGAGCTATTGCTGTTGTGTTTTTTAGCCTAGCACATTAATGAAAGGTAATTCATTTCAAAAATTGGTATAATGTTTATTGTACTCTTGGCAATTGACACTAAAAGTGGATTGTCACAAACAGTAATTTTGTCAAGTACACAACTTACTACTTTCTGCACATTTCCTTTGCGTTCTTCATAACGTGGCTGAGACAACGATGAAGAATAGGCACTTCAAAATCTGCTTTTTTTCCTTGACCACTTGCTATATTATAGTAGTGGTCAATGGTGTCTTTCAGGTTTTTCTTTGCAAATGACAGTCATATTGCCTGCATCAACACCATTGACCCATCACACAGGATCATGATAGGTGACCGCATACCTTTTTCCCAAAACACCTAGCCACATCAGTCTGAAACGCCTCAAGGAAGTAATTAACTGAGGCCGTGGTGTGATCACATGTAAGGTATGTGGCAACAGGTAGTGGAGATGAGTTTTTATGGGGATTCCTGACCACCAACTCATATACATAGAAAGGAGGACATCCTTTCTGCTTTTTCATGATGCTGCCAGTTGCATCCAGGTAGACAATGTCCTCCTGGCATCGCTCCTGATATATTTCTATCCCCCTGCGTGACCAAAGAAGAACCCCTTTTGGGTGTAGCATCACTTTCTGTAGGACCTCATCAGGACTGCCTTTTTTCTGTTCAATCATTTTTTGAAGACTGATAGTTTCATTACTGTGCAGCCGGCTTCTCTTTCGTGCTTCCCACGATATAATTTTCAGGACATTCGGACTTGGAGCCTCATCCCGACAGCCAGACTCCATAACATCTTCGGGAATGTTTGTTAATTTTTCAAGGTACATTGCTCGTGGAAGCTGTCTTTTTAAGGCTTCGCCCAGTGATTTTCTATCATGTGCCCTAACAGGTCTTCTTTTCAATTCTGTTAAATTGTGAATACTCTTCTCCCCTTGGTAAGGTACTGGTACTCTTCTCCCCTTCACTGTCCACAGTAACTGTCACTGTGACAGGGCAATCTTCAAATTTGTAGTAACCAAGGCAGGAGAATTCAGGGCTTGCATGTAATGAACCCATCACCTTCAGTTTGTGCCTTTTAAAGGCAATTGAACAGTATGGGTTTATGCTCCTCAGACCTTTTGAGATCAGATTTGTCCACTGGAGTCCTTTTAAAGCTTATTTCTTCTTCTTCTTTAAAGCTTCTGTTCTTCTTCAACTTTTCCCAATCACTCCTTTCAATGTAAAAGAAAATGGGTTCTTGGGTAAGTGGATTTTTATAAATCCATCGTCATCAGATGTATTACTCATAGACCCCTAATAAAGAAAACAAATATTACTATAAACTGTATGTATGTCCATTAATTAAATGTTGTTGTTTTTTTTAAACAGTGGAACATGTAATTCTAAAACCTTTGTTTCTGCGACAGTAGAACAGTCAACCGTAAACATGGACATATACTTATTTTTCACATATTGTAATTGTAACATTAACAATAACATGGAATAATGTGATGGGAAGTCAATGTAGAACACTAGATTCTTATTATCGTAATTATTCTTTCAATTACAAGACGAGGCATAGGCACCCAACATTGAATTATCCAAATTAGAAAAAGAGTGAATAACTTTCTCTGAAGATGGGGAATATTCTGTGTGCTGTGTAGATAGAAAGTCAAGCAATGTTTGACATTATACTTTTGAAGGGGACAAGAAACCTGTATAAATACAAAGAGTGAAGACTGACCTTCTCTGAAGACTTGTGTCCCTCATCTTCAGCAGCACTTTCACTGGCCACAGACAGAGGAGTAGATGGGAAATATTCTGTGTGCTGTGTAGATAGAAAGTCAAGCAATGTTTGACATTATACTTTTGAAGAGGACAAGAAACCTGTATAAATACAAAGAGTGAAGACTGACCTTCTCTGAAGACTTGTGTCCCTCATCTTCAGCAGCACTTTCACTGGCCACAGACAGAGGAGTAGATGGGAAATATTTTGTGTGCTGTGTAGATAGAAAGTCAAGCAATGTTTGACATTATACTTTTGAAGAGGACAAGAAACCTGTATAAATACAAAGAGTGAAGACTGACCTTCTCTGAAGACTTGTGTCCCTCATCTTCAGCAGCACTTCCACTGGCCACAGACAGAGGAGTAGATGGGGAATATTCTGTGTGCTTTGTAGATAGAAAGTCAAGCAATGTTTGACATTATACTTTTGAAGAGGACAAGAAACCTGTATAAATACAAAGAGTGAAGACTGACCTTCTCTGAAGACTTGTGTCCCTCATCTTCAGCAGCACTTTCACTGGCCACAGACAGAGGAGTAGATGGGAAATATTCTGTGTGCTGTGTAGATAGAAAGTCAAGCAATGTTTGACATTATACTTTTGAAGAGGACAAGAAACCTGTATAAATACAAAGAGTGAAGACTGACCTTCTCTGAAGACTTGTGTCCCTCATCTTCAGCAGCACTTTCACTGGCCACAGACAGAGGAGTAGATGGGAAATATTTTGTGTGCTGTGTAGATAGAAAGTCAAGCAATGTTTGACATTATACTTTTGAAGAGGACAAGAAACCTGTATAAATACAAAGAGTGAAGACTGACCCTTTCTGAAGACTTGTGTCCCTCATCTTCAGCAGCACTTCCACTGGCCACAGACAGAGGAGTAGATGGGGAATATTCTGTGTGCTTTGTAGAAAGAAAGTCAAGCAATGTTTGACATTATACTTTTGAAGAGGACAAGAAACCTGTATAAATACAAAGAGTGAAGACTGACCTTCTCTGAAGACTTGTGTCCCTCATCTTCAGCAGCACTTTCACTGGCCACAGACAGAGGAGTTGATGGGAAATATTCTGTGTGCTGTGTAGATAGAAAGTCAAGCAATGTTTGACATTATACTTTTGAAGAGGGCAAGAAACCTGTATAAATAATAATGTATTTATTGGTTACTGATGTTACAGCTTGCGATGCAGACATCAGACTAAAGCTCATGATCTGGCTAAAGGAAACAGTTTAAATGTATTTATTGATGCATTTGTTTCTTAAAGCAAAGACCTAACTGCTTTTCCCCACTGTTCTTCACTCTGTTACAGGCTGCCAGGAAGAATCCGTCTCTACTATGGGTCTACATTGTTGCTGTTCCTCTTTATCCCTTTTCTTCTGGAGTTTTTTATCGTGTCATTAAACTATCTTAACTTGAATTGTGTCTGTTCATTAAAGAGACAGTAACACACACAAAATTAAGAAGATATTTTTTTAATGTCAGTATAGCCTACTTTTTTCATATTAGATGGTCAAGTAGCCCCAGTGCTTTATATTACCATAGACATTGAGGGTGAGAAGTTCTATAATGTCAATAATAATAATAACAATTATGTCAATAATTAGAAATGGCCAAACTTTTCCGCCAATGTTGGAATTTTTTGCTCTGCTTTGTTTTTAGGATGACAAAAGGGTTTTAAAAGATCCATCGTGGCGATGGATCTTTGTACATCGGGCCAACATCGGCCAGACGTACGTGTGCTATCTGGGGACAGGCACCGCATGTTCTTGTGAATGCCCGCCAAAAGAAATGGGCCATGAGACGATTCAGTGTCGATATCTGTCCCAAATGTCCTGCCATTGGATTAGACTGCTTTGACTGACTGTCTTGTATCACTCGAGACAACCTATCTTTCATAATCGCAAAATAAAGATAGGTGAGCGGACGGTCGGTTTGGAGAGGCTGACCGTTGATGGTACGGACCTGTTCAAATGCATGCTTAAGAGACTCATCCTGAGACTGCTCGAGGGTAAAATCATTGAGTTCCCAGAGAATCCGTCCCTTGATTACGCTCGTTTTCCCTGAAACTAGTTAAACTCACTAAAAGCTGGCAAAAACAAACAAACAAACAAACGAACAAACAAAAGGCCCCTTTATTCTAGCCTTATGCACTATTTCTTATCAAAACTTGGTAAGTTTCTTAAAAAGCTAAACTGTGAACATGAAAACTAAGAAAATCACATTTTTGTTAAAAACTACAATGTCTGCAAATGCTTCTGTTGTTTGTTTCTGCTTTTTTTTCACCTGTTTTGATCCAAAGATTCTGTACTCTTTCAGAAGATGCTGTAATAGCGCCCTAGCATAATGGCCATCAACTTCCACAGTATTTGTTTTCCTATACTGAAGGAAGTCAATGGCTTCCATCAACTGTCTGGTTACTGTTTTGGGGGCATTAGCAAATGTTAAAGGGATACTCCACCGTTTTTTGTTGTTGTTTATGTTGTTTTTTATTAAACTATGTTATTCCCTTAAATAAGAGGTGTTGATGCATACCTCTCTCATTGGGCTTTTCGTTTCCGGATTTTTTGGAATCCGATTTCGATTCCTGTTTCTGGAATTCGAAATAATCGATTCCAAGAATCGAATTCCTCTTTTTTAATACCAACACAGTGTCTAACATTAAACTTGCCGTTGCAAATCCAGCTGCCTTTCTATTAGACTATTGCGAGTGCTGCTTAAATATAACAAGGCATTTACTTCCATGCATGGTCCTGAATAAATATTCAATATTCAAAAAAATATTCAATTTTTCTAAACCTGGGGAGAGACACTTTACTTCAGCCATGGGTCAAAAAAATTAGCCTCCGCTATTAATGTTCCACGGGAGCTTTAGCTAGCTGGCTAATGTGGTGTTCACACCCTTTACACCCTAAATTAAGCTTAGTGATTTATTGTCAGCCACAGTGCTATCAGATTATTATTATTTTTTGTAGAACTCATTGTGAGTTCTCATTTGAGGTGGTGCTGCCCGCAAATTTGAGTCTGAAGCCCTGTGAACTTAAAAATAAAACAGCATATCATAATGTTAAGTCTATTCATTATTAAAGAATTTGTCAGTATTACAGTTATTTTTGGGGAAATTTAAATAATTGCATTGCAAGCTGATTCAAGGTGTGCACTTTTTCTGCTTGCACTTCTAAAATTTTTAGTCAGAGGCAACAGTGCTCCTAGCTCCTAGTATTGAATGAACTGGGCTAAGCTACTATAAGTGCGATCAAAGTGTGATTGAGTGCAGGGGCGTTTCTAGGTTTTAAAAACATCAGGGGCTGAACCTGAAACATCAGGGGCTGGGGTGGATAAAAAGATAACATGATTCGATACAGAGAATAATGTATATTGCAGGCCTATGCAGGGGCAGACTGGTTAAGAAAAAACATCCCTGGCACTATAACCACACCAGCCCACATTACCTTACAGTCACACACATGCAAAGGTGAGTTAGTCAGGGGGTTCGGGGGCATCCTCCGAGAAAATGTGGATTTCTCAGACCTACATTTGTGCATTTTAAGGTGTTTGAAGGTCATAAAAATGGTATAACAACAGCTTTAAAAGCATGTCAGTGGGCAGTAGCATAAAATATTACAGATTCTTAAATATGAGAATGAGGATTTTTAAATGAATGATCCACGCTTGAATGCAAATGCAGAATGTTTCTGCTTATTGTTGACAATACACAATCACAAATTTCAAATAGGAATCCCTAGTGAAAAAAAGTATGCAAAGTATACTTGCAGCCAGACTAATTGTCAGTATACTTCAAGTGTGTTAATAATTAGTTAACTTGAAGTGTGCTATTTTGGATAAATTTATTTTGTACTAAGTGTATTTTAGTAGTAATTAAATTATACAAAAGTATAACTTTAAGTGGATTTAGTGTACTTTTTAATGCTAAATTGAGACAATTTCAAGTATACTTAGTACACTTTAAGTACATGTGAATTTTCATGCTTGATTAGTGATATTAAAGCATACTTTTTTGTATTACAAGTACATTACAAATTAATTAAGAGTGTCTTCCAAACAAACAAGAAATATACCATAAATATATTTTTTTGAGTAAAAATATACTTTCTACCCCAAAGCTATAGTACTTTTTGTATTACAAATTAATTCAGAGTGTCTTCCAAACAAACAAGAAATATACTATAAATATATATTTTTTAGAGTAAAAATATACTTTCTTCCCCAATGCTGAACGCACTTGTCAGGGTCATTACAATATAACTTAACTTCAATACCACACAGATACACATAATTAACTCAAACTGTGTTTATTAAATCCTCACATGGTTCTAGCATTGAAAAACAGAACAAACTGCACCATGTTTTAAAAAAAAAAGAATGCTGAAAAAAAATTATTTGAAACATTGTGGAACAGCAAGCAAACTTCAATTTTTCTTGCTAAATTGCTCATTGTTGCACTTGCGCCTGATGGTCGCTCGCACTTCCGACAGAGTTGTGTGTGGAAACTCCACGAGTGTCTGTTAAAGTAAAATAGGGAAGGTCAGAGGGCATGTTCATACAACTTTTACTTTCCACTACATCAGACAGTAAACATAATGTTTTACACCCAAAATACTCAATAAAAGTACATTGTGAATAGCAGTGAGGAAATGTATCAGTACATCATATCAATATTGGTTCCAGTGTGTTAATCGAACGGAGTATACAAGAGAAGAAACATCACAATATAAATCAAATGACACAACGTCATTCAAGTTGAAAAGTATATTTATATTATAGATCAGACTAAATTGTAATAGAGACATGTACATTTTCTATAAGGCTGCTTTGAAATGGCATGTATAGAGTGCCGAAGTTACGACGTCACTCTGTAGGCCCAAAAGCGGAAGTGAGTTAGCATTTTAGCACTCCCGGTTCCCTCGCTCTAAAGCCTATGGGATTTTTGAATGGGTTTTTGCTAAATCGCCTGAAATAAGGTCTGTGGTGAACAATAAAGCCTCTGAATATTTTCACGTTTTGATCTATGACAGATCACACAGTTATAACCTGCTTGTGGTTTTTTAAACTTTATTGTGTCTGATGGTGTTTTTATTTTAAATCATTATAGGCTTCAAAATGTATAAATTTTGGATTAACTTGTAAAGATTATCTTGATAAACAAAACATGTCAGGGTCACAATTCTTTGTTAAACACAGATCTTATTTTTTGCGATTTTCCAAAAGTCTATGGGGAAAATGCATTGCTTTTCGAACCGAGGGAACCCATGCGCCGCTAGCTTCCGAGTTGTCCTACAAAGTGACGTCATCACTTCAGCACTCTATTGTGAAAAACACTTTACAACATCATTTGAATGTTTTATTTTATGAATAGTCAAAAAAGAGAGGTTAGAAATTCTATTGGAAAAGCTTACCAGTAACTTCTAAGGCAGCATCTTCATCTCTTTCGAGTCTGCTTCGACTTCAACTTGAAAAGCTTGGCTCTGATTGGTCAAATTGAATGTCGCTGAACCAAAAAAAGACGTGCTGTTACACTTTGTGTCAAAAATACTACTAGCAAAGACAAGTAATGTTAATGTAATACAAATCTTACCTAGAATCACAACATGATGAGGTTTCAAATGTCACACGCGATGCAAATGTAACGGGTACCGTGAGCGACGGCACCTGTAAGGGACAGATTATTCTCCTGTAACACGCAGGAGAGAAACGAGGAGACAGTGTGAAGTTCAAGCTCTCTGGAGTAATTTATTCACAATATGTTCATTAAACAAATCTGTTTTTCAGAGTAACAGTATGCTCAACATATCACATTTTTAATGTCTTCTCAACACTATAATGACTTTCAATGTTCATGTCAAGTCACAATCTGACAGATAGCTGCGAGCAGCGATTGCGTGCCCAAGCCGGTTGCACCGCAGCCCCGGTGCCTTTAGTTACCTAAAGGCACGAGGGTGGCGGTACCGCCGGCTTTGGCCCTTCTTTGCTGCTCGCAGCTATATATATATATAAAGCCGGTGGCACACACGGGTACCAGCTTGAGCCCCGCTCTGATGGCCGCGGGTTCTGACCCGTGTGCAAAGTTTCAAGTGCAGAGTTTTCGAGCATGTTAAGGGCCCCAAAAGTGCCCGAATAGTCGAGAGGGTGATTTCAAAGCATTTTGAAAGTGACACACTTCCTGCTGCCAGTTGGTGGCGCTATAACTTTGACTCACAATAGTCACATCTATGTGATTGGCCTCTTACAGTGAACACACTGCTGAAGTTTCATCAAGATCAATTAATGTATGCTGAAGTTATAAGACACTCGCCATAAATTAGTTTCCTCTCCACGGCCAAACCGTTCGAGATAACAAAAATCCCCTCGCAATTTTTCATCCTCAATGTCTTGACTTCAGGCTGACCAAGTTTCGTTTCATGTGGATGAATGCTCTAGGAGGAGTATATTAAATTCCATTGCGTGCGTTTTAAAAATAACCGCAAAAATCTGACTTCCTGTTGGGCTGGGATAAAAAGTAAAAGTGTGAGGTATAGATGAAACGATGAGATCGACATGTGTACCGAGTTTCATATTATTACACGCAAGCGTGTTTGAGTTATGGATGAAGTGTTCGGACCACGTTCCAGGGGGCGCTGACGAGCCCCCTGCCACGCCCGGGTACCAGCTTCAGCCCGGCTCTGATGGCCGCGGGTTCTGACCCGTGTGCAAAGTTTCAAGAGTTTTCGAGCATGTTAAGGGCCCCAAAAGTGCCCGAATAGTCGCTAGAAAAAGAAAAAGAAAAATATAGCTGCGAGCAGCGACGCGGGGAGAGGCTAGCCGGTGGCACCGCAATCCCGGTGCCTTTAGTTACCTAAAGGCACCGGGATGGCGGTACCGCCGGCTTTGGCCCTCCATCGCTGCTCGCAGCTATATATATATATATATATATATATATATATATATATATATATAAAGCCGGTGGCACTTTAGGGTTATTCTGCACGACGTGCAAAAACGTAACCCCTGCTTTGGAATACATACTAGTATGTATTCCACAATTGGAATACATATGAACATACTAGCCAGAACTGAATAGTTGATATCTGAATGACAGATCACCATAGAAGTCAATGGAAAAAATGTGACTAGTAACAAAAGAAGAGTTACTAGTCACCATTGAAATAAGTACTAGTGTCTAATGAATAAGTACTAGTAACTAATTAATAAGCATTGGTATGTAATGAATAAGGACTAGCATCTAATGAATAAGTACTAGTATCTAATAAATAAGGACTAGTGTCTAATGAATAAGTACTAGTATCTTTAAAAAGGTACTAGTACCTAAAGAATAAACACTAGTATCTAAAGAAAAGGCACTAGTATCTAAAGAATAAGCACTAGTAGCTAATGAATAAGTACTAGTACTTAATGGAATATATACTAGTATCTAAAAATAAGTACTAGTAGCATGAAAATAGAGACTAGTAGGTTAAAATGATTAAATGTTAAAACGGCTTGCCATACTCTATCTGTCGTTTCGACTAGTCACAATTACGTTACAGATATCTTAAATGATAATACAAACTATCCAAAATGTAATTACGACTAGAAAGACGTTGTTGATATCTACAATGTTAATTACGAATAGTCAAACTTAGCTTTTAAATGTTAAAAGGGCTTGCCATACAGAAGTGTAGGCTCAGAGAGACACTCAACATTTTCAAACCAAAATATCTGACTTTCTGTGGGTCCTAGCTCATGAGTGTAAATTAGAAAGTTGTCCGGCTTGAGGAGAATATATGAATATATGAAACGATGAGATCAACATGTGTTCTGAGTTTCATATTATTACATGCAAGCGTGTTTGATTTATGGACCAAGTTTTTGGACCCCGTTCCAGGGGGCGCTGTCTAGCCCCCTTGCCACACCCGGGTACCATCTTCAGCCCGGCTCTGATGGCTGTGGGATCTGACCTGTGTGTAAAGTTTCAAGAGTTTTCAAACCCGTTAAGGGCCCCAAAAGCCGCTAAGAGACTCAAAATCATCAAAAAAAAAGGAATGTTAAAGTTTGATGCGTTGCTATGGCAACATTATCTTAGATATTGAATAATGCTTTCACAGCTCTTCATCTGGCGTGTGTTTACATTATACACATGAAGTTTGAAGCAAATCGGGTAAAAGTAAGAGTGCGATTTCAAAGCATTTTGAAAGTGAAACACTTTCTGCTGCCAGTTGGTGGCGCTATATATTTGACTCACAATAGTCACATCCATGTGATCGGCCTCTTACAACGAACACACTGCTGAAGTTTCATCAAGATCAGTTAATGTATGCAGAAGTTTTAACACACTTCCTTTTTGATTTATTTACTTACTTTTTTGATTTATGGACCAAGTTAATTTAATTAATACACTAATTATATAAAACTATTGTCAATGCACTACAATTAAACGGGTTATATGCCTTTACTTATAAAAAAATAAAAATAAAAACTTATTTAAAAAATACCAGGCTTAAGAAATGTATTTACTTTAGCAGGCCAGACACAGTAAAATGGTTAAGCCCCCTCCCCCTACACACACACACACACACACACACACACAGACTGTGTGTCAAGAGACTCAAAATCACACACACACACAGACTGTGTGACAGGCAAAGACAGGCCTAGGCTCAGAGAGAGCATGATCATATTCAAACTACAATATCTGACTTTCTGTGGGTTTGAGCTTATTATTGTTAATTAGAAAGTTGTTTGGCTTGAATAGAACAATATACACGGCAAGTTTTGTAACTGTCAGTAAAACTATATTCTATTTGAACTGCCGTAAAACTTAGAGCACGAAAGTTGTTTGGCCTGATGTGATCTATGAAGTGTACCGAGTTTCATATTAATCCATGCACGTGTGTTTGATTTATGGACAAATGTTCAAATCCCTAAAAGAATGCATCCTAAAAGAATGGTAAAGTTTGATGCTGTCGCCACGGCAACAGTTTCAAAGATATCAAGAATCCATTCATAGGACTTCATCTGCCGTGTATCTACATTATACAGATGAAGTTCGAAGCAAATCGGGTAAAAATAAGAGGGTGATTTCAAAGCATTTTGAAAGTGACACACTTCCTGCTGCCAGTTGGTGGCGCTATAACTTTGACTCACAATAGTCACATCCATGTGATCGTCCTCTTACAGCGAACGCACTGTAAGAGCCCGGCTCTGATGGCCGCGGGTTCTGACCCGTGTGCAAAGTTTCAAGAGTTTTTGAGCATGTTAAGGGCCCCAAAAGTGCCCGAGTAGTCGCTAGAAAAAAAATAAAATAAAAAAATATATAGCTGCGAGCAGCGAGTTGCGGTGCCCAAGCCGGTGGCACCGCAACCCCGGTGCCTTTAGTTACCTAAAGGCACCGGGATGGCGGTACCGCCGGCTTTGGCCCTCCATCGCTGCTCGCAGCTATATATATATATATATATATATATATATATATATATATATATATATATATATATATATATATATATATATATTAAATATATATATATATATATATATATATATATATATATATATATATATATATATATATATATATATAAAGCCGGTGGCACCTGCCACCTTGGTGCCTTTAGGGTTATTCTGCACGACGTGCAAAAACGTAACCCCTGCTTTGGAATACATTCTAGTACTGTATTCCACAATTGGAATACATACTAACATACTGAGTCAGAACTGAATAGTTGATATCTGAATGACAGATCACCATAGAAGTCAATGGAAAAAATGTGACTAGTAACAAAAGAATAGTTACTAGTCACCATTGAAATAAGTACTAGTGTCTAATGAATAAGTACTAGTATCTATTTAATAGGTACTAGTATCTAATGAATAAGTACTAGTAACTAATTAATAAGCATTGGTATGTAATGAATAAGGACTAGGATCTAATGAATATGTACTAGTATCTAATAAATAAGGACTAGTGTCTAATGAATAAGTACTAGTATCTTTAAAAAGGTACTAGTACCTAAAGAATAAACACTAGTATCTAAAGAAAAGGCACTAGTATCTAAAGAATAAGCACTAGTAGCTAATGAATGAGTACTAGTACTTAATGGAATAGATACTAGTATCTAAAAATAAGTACTAGTAGCATAAAAATAGAGACTAGTAGGTTAAAATGATTAAATGTTAAAACGGCTTGCCATACTCTATCTGTCGTTTCGACTAGTCACAATTACGTTACAGATATCTTAAATGATAATACAAACTATCCAAAATGTAATTACGACTAGAAAGACGTTGTTGATATCTACAATGTTAATTACGAATAGTCAAACTTAGCTTTTAAATGTTAAAAGGGCTTGCCATACAGAAGTGTAGGCTCAGAGAGACACTCAACATTTTCAAACCAAAATATCTGACTTTCTGTGGGTCCTAGCTCATGAGTGTAAATTACAAAGTTGTCCGGCTTGAGGAGAATATATGAATATATGAAACGATGAGATCAACATGTGTACTGAGTTTCATATTATTACATGCAAGCGTGTTTGATTTATGGACCAAGTTTTTGGACACCGTTCCAGGGG
>JAQIUQ010007579.1:0-19497 GCA_030378365.1 Hybognathus amarus | reverse complement strand
CATCTCAAGGAAGGAACACAAGTCGAGTCAAAGAAAAGTCCCCATTTGTTCACACATGCGCAGATGAACTCTTGCACATCTTTAGTATACAACAGTCAACAGCTTTTGCCCAGTTGTGGCCTGTTGAGGAGATGACACAGAAGGTTTCCAAATATCATTTGCCTATTCCATAAAAATATCTATTCTATATCTATTTGATATTTATGTGTTATTTGCATTGATCCACTATATAAACATAATATCTACATACATGGCATTTGATTGGAAGCTAATCTCGACTTTTTCCCACAGCAACATTTTTTCTGATGCATGTACAATGTTTCACGTTTCTGCTAATAATGTATTGTATTAAGTGTCCATTTCATTATAATATTCAGATTTATCATACATAATTTAACATGCACATGTATTTTTAAGTCTCCTATAGGGAATGGGCATTCATTCGCATTTAAAATTTAATTTTACTTGAAAGTAACAGCTAATAGTTACTTTCTCAAGTAACTAGTTACTTTTTAAAATTTGTAACTGGGTAACTGAATCGAGTTACTTTTTGGAAGAAGTAACTAGTAACTGTAAAACTAATTACTTTTAAATGTAACTTGCCCAACACTGATCATATGCACACAAAAACGCGTACCATATAGACACGCAAAAACTGTTTTTGGCGACAAATGCCACGAGAAATGACATTCGTGCTATACAGATACAAACTTTCATGAGATCGGGCTCAAACAAAGACACCTACATCTTGGCTGCCCTTGAGGTAAGCTAAAACATATCAAAAAAATAATTTCAAAGTGAATTATCCTTTTAAAGGGACACCAGGCAAGAATGCTGTTTTTGTCAGACAGCGCACCCCATGAGTATCTGGTGGAGTTCTTGTTTCTGTATTTTCAATTTCTGTATTTTCTCTGTATTTTTCAAATTATTCTGTATCCTTGTAATCTCTCAGATTCTGCAAATCAAATATATTTCAAATTATTTCTGTATTTTTCAAATAAAGATGACCTTGGTTAATAATGTCAACTTCTTTCAAATATGATATGTTTAGATTACTCAATACTGGTCGTGTAATTATACGCTCAAAAAGTGCGTATCATATGCATCGCGAAAATGTTATACCATATATATCGCAAAAACTGTTTTTGCCGCATAATGACGCACAAACGCATATGTTAGGTAAATCTAAAACATATCATATTTGAAAGAAGTCGTATTCTCACCAAGGTCGCATTTATTTGAAAAATACAGAAATAAACATTATTCCAGTTTAAAATAACTGGTTTCTATTTGAAGATCCTGAGATGCAAAGCTGTAATTTCAGCATCAGTCTCAGTGTTACACACTGCAAAATATAGTCATACTTATAATAATTGTGTTTTTTGACTTTAAATGTTTTTTTTCCTATCAAGGTCTATGTAATTGTGTTCTCAACTTAACAGTACAAAATCCTAATGTGTTGTCTAAACACAAACCATTTATGTTAAGTAAAAAAGTGTACATCCAGATAGGTGGCAGTATAGTGTCGAGCCGACTGCCATTTTGCCCAAACTCAATTTCTATTGTGTTCAATCTGCTTAAATCTATCGAACAATTAAGTCTTACTTAATATCGTGTTTGTGTTGCAATTTACATGATTGATTTGTGTTGCCTCAACTGAAACTGGGAAGTGCTTTTATTTCCCAGCATGCTTTGCATATGGTGGAATTAAAGAGAATAAATGTTAAAATTAAGTGTTATTATATGTTTTTTCTTGAGAAATTTAGAAAAGGGGAAAAATTGATAGTGTGCAATAGTGTTTAATGTTAAATTATATTGGAATTATTAAACCATTAATATTACAGTGGGTTACCATTGTGGAGAAGAGTGGAGCATTTTGTTTGGCTGTCAAATGATTTCATTATTTTCAATTGCTTTGAATGAAGGAGCATGTAAATCTTAGCATTCAAGATGCTAATATGTGCTTCTGCTTGGCAAATAGCTAGCTAAAGTTATCAATTTAATTAAATGTCACTGAATCAAATCAAATATAAATGTGAGGAATGAATGTAATAAAATGCCTTTGAATCATGTCAGGAAGCCTTTAAAATTCACGTTAAGACTACTTAAATTGGGTAATTTAAAATTACATAATTCTATTATGTTGAAGTTACATTAACAAATTATGTTTGTTTAACGTAATCCAGTTATGTGGAACCTGTTGACAAATTAGAATTAATTTAAGCCACATATAATTTTTTGAGTGCATGTATCCTTCAGAAATCCTTTGAATATGCTCAATAAACATTTATTATTATTGTTAATGTTTAAAAACAGTTGTGTTGCTTTATATTTTGTGGGGAATGAGGGTAAGAATATTGTCATCACTTGCACATTGGCATAATTCTAAGGTCCAGAGCTCACATTAAGATGAGAGGAAGATGATGGATCCTCAAAACAAACACTGTTGAATGAATGGTGAACAGGCGACATTTTCCCCATTTACTGTATCTCAAAAACAAACCTGTTATAACTGAAATAAATTAATATAAATAAATTCATTAGACCAAGCAATTGACCGGAAAGTGATCCCACAATCATTTCAAAACTTTTTCAGTTTTTGTGCTGGGTTGAACATGGTCATGATCCGTTAAAGAGGTTTAGTGTGAATCCAGTCCAGATCAGAAGCACAAACACCACGCTTCCCAAAACACAAAGCGAGTCTGCAGGCAGTGAACATACCCACAGCACATGACGAAGAACCAGGAACGGTGGCCTAGCTGATTTAAATGCCAGAAGGGGTTCGGGGGTACACTGATTTTGATGGATGGGATGCTGATATATTATCTGAAGGAGGGGCCCACCGGCTTGTGGCAAGAGATGACTGGCAGACAGGTGCAGAGGCTGGAAGATGCCATGTGCGTTCACAGATTCTTCCAAAGAACAGAGTCACACGGCGCAGTTTTCCTAATGCCGCCATTGAGACAGCAGGCTGTTGGGGAAGTATTGAGAGAGGCTGCTGTCACACAAGCAGAGAGGAAAATGAACTGTTCCACATCAGTAAATATTGGCAAGGGAACATTTGGAAAATGGCAAAAGACGGCACTAAGCCAATTGGTGCATTGTCTCCGATTCATGCAGCTGTGGCTGGCTGGAAGGGCATAAGCCAATATAGTAGATCTGTGGTGATGATAAGACCATCCCACATTATCACAGTAATCTGAAACTTATATTATTATCGGCTAGACGGTGGTGGAGGATATCCACTTTCACCTCTAACTGTCCAAAGGTGCTGCCACGCACCAGTGAAAGTCAATCCCAATTTCACTGCGGCAAAATATTCCTACACATTTACATTTTCTGAATATAGCGAGAG
This sequence comes from Hybognathus amarus, assembly GCA_030378365.1. NCBI lineage: Eukaryota > Metazoa > Chordata > Actinopteri > Cypriniformes > Leuciscidae > Hybognathus > Hybognathus amarus. The sequence goes on along the minus strand of JAQIUQ010007579.1, from coordinate 16,142 downwards.
TGATGCTTGCCCATGCAAAACTCACCAACACTTTCCTGGGTGTTATGGATGGTTGCCAAGGTCTTGCTATGAGGTTGCTAGCAGGTGTGAATGATGTGAAGAGTTGTGCTTATCTGTGTATGCTGGTGTTATGCGGTCTCTGTGTTATCCGGTCTCTGAGGTATGGCCTCTCTGAATACAACATGAAGGGTGTTTACCTATGCAAAATTTCACCAACAACGTGCTGGGGTTTTATGGATGGTTGCCAAAATGTTGCTATGTGGTTGCTGGGTGAGTTTCCTGAAAGCATAGTTCCAACAAACATTTGCTAACAGCTTACAAAGTTGTGGGTTTAAATGACAGTAGGCTATGTGACAGCTGTGGTTAGAAGCATTGTTTCTTGTTTGCATAACATGTTGACTTAATAAATCCTTATCTTGAGCAAAATGAGCTAGCTCACATTCAGTACAATATATCTTATACTAGAACAGAGGTGTAAAGTCCAGGGGGTCAGAAAGTAATATATGTCCTGCCATATGTTTATTCCACTCATGAACATCTCCTGGCTGAAAAAGTGTGCTAATTAGCAAATCCAGGTGATTGGAAGAAAATACTGAGGAGGACTTACTTTCTGAACTTTACACCTCTGTACTAGAATATTGAGAGATTCAGAGCACCATTTCTGAAGAGTAGGCTACGCATGTGTGTATGTGTTCTGCTGGCCTCATTTATAACTCGCTGCTGCATGCTCAAAAACAGGCCTGAAAGAACGCACTGCCACTTTCAATGCACAAAGCTGTGATCTATACAAACTCACGTGAAAAGTTGCACACCTCATGAAACTGCTGACCCACTGCGTGGACAAATGTTTGGAGACGGTAGCAGTTTGGTCCTACACCAATGGGTGAGCTGAGGACCTAATCATATAATACAGTGCATGTTCACAATAACAGTTTAAATACATAAAAGAATGATTTAAACTATGTTTTACATTTGATATACACATTATGATTAAATATGCCATTCCTTATTATTAAAGTTAAGCACCTAAATTACATGAAATCATTACAAAGAAATTACACAAAAAAATTATTCTAATTAATAGAAAAATATTTAGTGGATGTGATGTTTTTGAACACTTTTCCTGTAACATGCAGTTTTATAATGTTTTAACTACAGCGAGGATTGCTTATCATGATAAGAGCAGAATTCATGGTCTGAGAAAATATTTCACACAAATAATGATCAATAATGTACAATACGGCCTATCTGTTTTCATAAAAATATATGTATAAACCAATTAAAAATACTATTGGCCAGTGGAGAAGAAACTTTATACTATTTGATTTATTTATTCAAAAACAAGGCAAGGATAGGCTACTTAATTATTTCTATCAATGTAATGTGACGGCACGTCCATATCTCATATTTTCCTAATGTCTTTTACTTTTAAATGTGGTATTACGGTGGCATGAGAAAGCATATGCAAATGATATGCAGGTGAGGATATGCAAAGTAAAACTAGGCATTGGTAAGCTCCATGTATGGTTATTTCGGGGTGGAGATGCACACAATCTTCCGCAGACTGGGATCCACAAAAGGAATTTTGCGCAGGACTTGTCGTACACACATCGTCTATATTTTTCACACGTACACTTTTAGTGAGGAATCCTACTGCACACACTGTTAATTTTTTGACTGTAAATTTACAATAAATTGCAGGTTACCAGTTGCATGACTTTCACAGTAAGTTACTGTATCATTTTTACAGTAAATTATTGTGAAATGACGGTTGTATACTGTAACTTTACAGTAATTATGCCATCACATTACTGTGATTTAGCGGTAAGTTGCTGTAGAATTAATGTATTTAACTGTGAAATTACAGTTACTCTTTCTGTATTACTGTAATGTAGCGGTAAGCTGCTGTAGAATTAATGTATTTAACTAATGTAGCGGTAAGCTGCTGTAGAATTAATGTATTTAACTGTGAAATTACAGTGTTACCATGTCTATTGATTACTATGATTTAGCATAAATTATGCACCAAACAAAACTGATAAAAACAGTGATTTAACTTTTATTTTTTAGAAGTAAAATACAATTTAATCACAGGAATAAAACACCTGGTAACAGGGATTAACAGTGGGTAACAGGAATGTGTGTCAAAACAACGAGACAGAGAAGAGAGAGTGATGGAGAGAGAGGGAAGAACAGACAATAGAGAGGGTTGCAGGTGTCTTGCTCCTTCCCTTGCGGTTGGTACCAGCATAGTGTGGGCTCCATTCACTATATACAAAAGGTAAGAAAGACAAAAAGTTTAAGTTACTCTGTGGTGGACTGGCTCCCTGTTAAGTATGGTCCTTGCGTTGTAACACTAATCCTAAAATGTCAAAAACTATTTTTTTTAAATCATGTGAATAGTCTTATATCAATTAATATTAAATCAACAAATCAGAGGACTCTAGATACAGATTCAGATACAGTGTTTCGTTCGTTCTGAAGTTGGAACACAGCTTACATTATATTGACATCCATTCGAAGTCAATGAGCTTCCTTATCAGAGTGCAGACTTGCTGGTTCATGTGACCTCTCTGCCTCTTAGATTTGGTTCCCGTCTCTGGGTTGATGCCCAAGAAGCACCTATAATCAAAAAGACAGAAGAAAGCTGTTAGTTTAATTCAAGTGCGATGCAAAAAGGTGTCAGTTCCCAGTCACCACCTTCAGTGGGTTACTGCTGTTGGCAGTACAGAGTCAAACTAAAGTTAGCACATTTTTAACAAGGTGACATTACTGTAATTCGGAAAATAAAATAAAAAATTCATGGAACTGAACTGAAAAACATTTCCATCACAAACAGTCAAGAATAGACCTTCTTCAAAGTAGAGGTGTGTGATTTACCCAGGTAAAGCATTAGCACACAACAATTACATCATTTACATGTACTGTTTGCACAGGATGGAGTAAAAGACTGTTGTCTGTCCATCTCCCTATGTCTGTTTCTGCTTGTACTCTTCCTCCTAGAATTATTACCCATTCACTGATGATGTGATAAACACATTTTATATCTTAAATCTTTTTCACAATAAAGCACCCAGTAGTTTTCACCGGCACAAGCCATGTTTCCATCTACTTGTCAATCGATTTATCTGAAGTTCGGTAAAAAAACACATGCGAATAAAGCTGGTGAAAGTGTGTTTCCATCAAACGGCTTTAAAGCGAATAAAAACCTGTACGTAATGACGTCACATGCTGTTTTGCGATCAAATTGGCATATCGAATTGATTTGAGACATTTTAAGGTGTTTCCATTCATTTTCGCACTGAATCGAACAACATTCAAGCAAACTTTTGCGAACAAAGTTTTGTTAGACAAAACGGATCACGCCATCTACCAACAAATGATCAAGTATTTCACAAGTTGAAGCCTAATAATGCTTACGTATGTGCCAGCTGATAGCGACATATGTATGGGATAATGTATGCGAGGCGGTTGTTGAAGGGGTTGTACTCGCTATAACAACCGCCTCGCTATATATTATCCTGTTTATTACATATAAATCAACCAAATAAATCAATAATTTGACACAAAATATTGACTTAAAAATGAGTTTATTGATTTAAAAACAAGTATTGCTTCTGCTAAAGAAAATAGTCTGTTCCGTCTCTGAACTGCGTCCATGGCAACGGTGTGTTATACAGCAGCGCCGCAGTCTGTTAACCAGAAATAACAGACCACATTCTACATTAGAACTCAACCAAGCCACGTAAAAACAAGCAAAACTAACCTAAGAAAATAACGACGCTATAAACATTGCTATGATGATGCCGATGCACGTAAATGCCCGACGACAGCGGAGGCGACTGTGGTGTGGGAACGACAGCGCTCCATCAGTTCTGGGAGATCGTGGTTCGTAATAACCCTTTGGTTGAAGCATTTTTTATTTTTTGTTGCATGGTCCACTTACATCTGTCTTTTTTGACATCCGCCATGTGTGCGCAAACAGAGCGGGACTGGCCGGAAATGAACTCGCATTAGCCGTATATCGATCAAGAGAAAATCCGATGAGACAGCTCGTATTTCATTTGAGTCGATTTTCATGAAATTTCATCGAATTTTACTGTTTCCATAAGGCATTTTTCATTCGATATCACTTAATTCAGATAAAAACATGTCAATGGAAACATGGCTACAGACACACAAGTTAAGTCTGCAAGGGAGACTGTTTGAGGGCGAGAAAGGGGGGGTCATCACCGTTTGGCTGCTGTGGTCCTGAACGGATTGCGAAATACATAAAAATACATCCAAACATTACTTGTTTAACCCACCAAATAAAAAGCAAGCCCTCAAGTACAAAATTAATGAAGATATTACCTTTGGATAAATTCCAGAGTACAAGCAGCATCTTCAGCATACTTCAAATTAAAATTGTAGTAGCTAGAAAAAATAGCAGCCAGACCAGTTGTAAAGTCAAGGTGAGGTCCCATGACCACTTGACCCTCCAACGACAGCATCCATGCCCTTGGTTTCATTTTGTCACCTGAAACAAAACCAGATACACTCATCATGGACGTTACACTTAGATCCTTTAAATGAAATTAATACATGAGCATCATACTCAGAACACTACTCACTCAGGTTATATTTTTAATAGGGCTGTCAGTTTAACGTATTATCAACGGCATTAATGCAAACCCATTTTAATGGAGTAAATGTTTTTATTGTGCGATTAACGGCCTTTTTGGCCTAACAAACGTTTTAGTTTTTTTCACTTGCTTTTGCAACAGGACGCAGGCGCGAGGATGTTTTGTTGCTTCATCGACCAAAGCGCAAGCGGAAACCGGAAACAAAACAACAGGCACGCCGCACACACTTGTTTGGCTTGCGAGCCGGCCAAAAAGTTGGTTAAATATACGTTTTGAGTGGATAACGAAGACGAGACGCCGAAATGGATGCCAGTACGATTCTGAATGGAAAGTTTACTTTTAAAAAGTTGCCAAATGGTTCAATTGACAAGACCAAAGTGATCTGTGTGTTTTGTCGTTGTGAACTGAGCTATCACCATCACAGCACGTCCAGTCTGAAACACCACTTGATGATGGCCAAGCACAAACATAGCTGATGCAAATTCTGCACCTTTAGACATTTAGAATTAGTGGTGCACGATATATCGGCGGCCGTTATAACATCGGCCGATATGATCAATTTTTTACACATCAGTATCGTTTGGCAGCATTCATTTTTTTTGTATATAAGGGGACTATGATGGAAATTTATTTGTGGTGCTCAAAGTGCAAAAAAACAACAACACATTTGAAAAACTCTTTTGAATGTCTCATTTGAATGTCTCTTTCCAGAAATCATGACCTGTTTTACTTAAAGGAGTAGTTTACTTAAAAAAAAAAAAAAACTTTTGCTGATAATTTACTCACCCCCATGTCATCCAAGATATCCATGTCATTCTTTCTTCAGTCGAAAAGAAATTAAGGTTTTTGATGAAAACTTTCAAGGTTCAAACTACCAAACGGTTCAAGGTCCATAAGACAGTTTCAGTGCAAACTGCAAACTGTTCAAAGGGCTTTAAACGATTTCAGACGATGAATAAGGGTCTTATCAAGCAAAACGATCGCTCAAATGCTCGCCTTGCTCTGTGAGCGCACGCTTGTGATTCTCCTGTTCGAACTCGTTCATCAAAATGAACAAATCTTTTTCTGAGTCAATTCGTTAATTTCGTTCTTTGAATGAACCAAATAACTGTTACCATATGGAGAAAAATCCTGAAATGTTTTCATCAAAAACCTTCATTTCTTTCGACTGAAGAAAGAATGACATGGATATCTTGGATGACATGGGGTGAGTAAATTATCAGCAATTTTTTTAAAAGTGAACTACTCCTTTAAGATGATATTGTGAGCAGTTTCATGTAGGAACTATCAGTTGAAAGAAAATATTCACTACATCTGTGGATGACATCAACATTACCTTGAACAATCAAGCGAGGGGTGCTTGGTAGCGTCATGGTCTCTTCTACATCAGTAGCTGTGGCACAAGGCTGCAAAAATAAGAGTAGAATAAGATTCAACTGTTAATAATATTTACCTATAGTAGCTATAGTAAATTTCGAACAAATCTTCCCTTGGCCCCCATTGATTTATCTTAGATTAGGCAGTAAACATTTGGTAAAGTTGAATTTGATCATGACAATGTGACAGGTGTCTTTGGACTGATGAGCAGCACTGAATGGTGAAGTGTAGAGCGAAGCGCTTTGTGTGGTCAGAAAACTAGAAAGATGCAATATAAGTACACTCCAATTACCATTTACCAAAAAACAATAGGCCTAATGCTTGTGTTAATATGAGTAAAATATACTTACATCAACATCAAGCACAATAGCATCCGTAGGCTCTTTGAAGTATGCCATCAGAAGGAGAAGAATGCATGTAGCCTTGTCTGAAGACTCCGGTTCAAAACAAGCCAAAACATCTTTCACGCCTTGATGACAGTTGACTTCTTTGCAGAACTTAAGAATGGTGTTGAATTTGTTCTCCAGGGCCTCTCGAAACTTTACACGAGGATGGAGACATCGGTCAGAAGAGTAAAGTGGGAACATATACCTGAAGATAATGGAGTAGAAGTGCTGCTGAATCTTTGTTGTAATTATTGCTCTTTGGATGCTTCAGGTACATTGTATAAGTGGAATATAGCCTCAAAAACGAGCGAGTGGATTTTTGCCACTATATGCTCACTTTGCTGTTCAAACAACTTATAACAATGCATTTTACATAATGACCCATCCCTTTAACTCATTATTGTAACAAAATAAAAGAAAGATATTGTGGACAATGGCCCTCATTTACCATTCTTGCGTAGAAACGGGCGTATATGTGCATTTTACATTTCAGATGATTGAGACTATACTCCACCCATGCAATGAGCCATGTGCTTCACAAGATGGAATTGGGAAAAATACCTCTTGGTGAAAAGAGAAAAGGCCATTCCTCCTTAACAACTGCAATGGCTGGCGCAGGTACACTATTAAGATAGCGTCGCTGGATGATATAGGTCTTCTCCATCAGAGGTTCTGCTCTCTCAGCACCACTCATGCCTTCCTCTGAGTAGATTTTGAGGAGGTTACTTTTAATGCCATCTAATGATTCCTCAGTTTCGCCAAATGGAACTTCGACAGGACACCACCTTACACAGCCATACTGGTCTACAGGGCCTCTTGTCATGCCTCTGTCTTCATCTGGTACCTGACTATGCGTCCCTCTCTGCGTCGTCTCGCTAGAGTATTGTTCCTGGTTTTATATTCCACCCTAGTTTTTAATTGCTGCAGAATAGAATGACAACCATCTCCAAGGATGTCTCCATTTTTTGCAATGTCAGCAAAACATTTTGGATGGCTCCTTACAATGCTTCGAGCAATGTTGTGACACATTGTTCTGTTTGGGTTAGGGTCATGATCCAACATCTGATCAACCACTGCCCTAACCATATCCTTTCTCATCGCTTGGTGATGGTCTTGGCTTTTATTTGTTAGCACCTTTCGAATAGCTGCTGGCATCCTATCCCAGTTGACCTCTGAAGGCTACATGCCATGGTCTGCCAAGGGGCAAGGATGGAGATGAAATGGTGTCTTGAGTGCATGGAAAGTTGGAAGGAGTGTTTAAGGAGCTGGGGACAACGGTTGGAGTGTACAGGAACCAGTTCCAGTTGAACTATTGCGAGTCCTACAATTAAGAGGACAGATTATTACATGAAGGGAGTGAGAAAGTACTCCATCTGTGTTTGATTATCATTCTGAATTGGATCTGGATGTGATCTTTGACAAAAAAAAATATTTTCAGATTTTCGCTTCTTTTTTTTTTTTTACTTTACTCCTCAGTTCCCTAAAACTCAATAATATTAAAACTAGTGCTGTCAAACGATTAAAATATTTTAATCGCGATTAATCGCATTAATGTCATAGTTAACTCGCGATTAATCGCACATTTTCTAAATGTCTTTTGATTTCTTTTTGTTACATAATTTTTTCTCATTTTAATGCTCTTATCAACATGGGAAAGTGGATTGGCTTGTTTAGTGCAAATGTTTTTTTTTATTATTATTATTGAAAATAACATTGGAATAGTGTTCAATTTCACACTAACATACCAATAATCTCTCACACAATGTAACACTGTCTATCAATAAAAGGGTGAAAGAAATATTGACGAGGTCCTGATATTGGCGAGGGGTGGAGAATTCGCATCATCTGTGTGTGTGTGTGTGTTTGCTTGGCCATCATCAAGTGGTGTTTCAGACTGGACATGCTGCGATGATGATAGCTCAGTTCACAACGACAAAACACACAGAACAGGTAAGAACTCAAAACGTCATCCACTCAAAACGTAACGTTACTATTTGGCCGGCTCGCAAGCCAAAACAAGTGTGTGCGGCACAAAACGTCCGTTTTGTTGCTTCTTCGAACCAAAGCGCAAGCGGATCTAGCTAGACCGTATAACAAAACAACAGGCACGACGCACACACTCGTTTGGGCTTGCGAGTGAGATGACGAGCGCGAGACGCCGAAATGGATCAGGATTCAGGACGCATGCCGTCCTGTTGCAAAAGCATGTGAAAAAAGCACAAAGTTTGCTAGGACAAGACCGTTAAAAGAGACCGCTAATCGCGCGATAAAAAAATTAACGCCGTTAAAATGGGTTTACGTTAACGCCGAATAATAACGCGTTGAAACTGACAGCCCTGAATTAAAACTAATATTTCCTTTGTCCACTAAATAATTTTTGACACAGAGGGTCTTTTATAAAGATAAATTATTCATAAAGATTAAATATGACAATTAACTTTACTTATTGTTATTGTTAATATTGTATAGTAGGTATTGTTATTTGTTGTCTAATCGCTAATAAAAAAATAAAAAAAATTGTTAACTTTGGTGACAAGCAGATTTCAAATCTGTTGTAGTAGATGCTATATTCATGCTATATTTGCACTTATGTGCTGCCTTTCTTAAAAAAAAAAATTTTTTCTACTTAATTTTATGCATTATATTTTTATCTTTATTTTTATTCTATTCAATTTGTATTCAACTTTAGATTATTCAACTTTTCAATGGGAGAGTATAAGAATATAGTTACCTTTAAAGCCATTCAGTAACTTTTCGACACTGAATAGGTCGAAGGTACTTTCTCTATATCTTTTTCTTGAACCAAAGCAAGGTCTTCCTGGTTTTCCACCCCAAGCTCTTGCAACCCATACAGCAGCGAATTCAGAGTTTCTTCGGAGAGGCCAGGTACGAATGACAGGACCACTTCTTTCATCATTACTTCATCCATTTTCTGAAAAGAGAGTTTGAGCAGAAATACAAACAATTCCATTTGGCAAATTAATGTAGTTATGTACATAATGTTTGAGCTCAATTACTGCAACAGAATGTCCCTAAAAGAGTGGAACTATATATAACTCACTCATTATATATAACTCAATCAGTTCCTCACCAAATTAAAAGTTTCCAAGTTTACTGCACTTTTCAGTCACACTGTCCCTTTTTCCTTTGATTACAAACAAATTATGTTTACTCACACTTTAACCCTCTGGTTATCTTTATTTGTGTATCCATTAGTTATCGGTGGAGTATCCAGTAACCCCAGACAATAACATTGCATTATGTAACAGATTTTTTTTTTTTTTTTTACAAATGTATTTTTACTTAGTTTATTAATGTTTTTACTCAACATCTGTGTAGTTTTTGGAGGATTTATGATAACTTTTGAAATTTCTATAAATAAATAAACAAATATTTATTTAAATAGGGCTTTTTTACAAAAACAGCATTTTGGGCAAATGACTGCCTTCTATACATGTTTGATATTTATTCGCCATGAGCAAGATTGTGATCAACGTCAGTACTGTCTAGCCAATAAGAAACAAAGCTGTCGTGGTGAAAGAATTTCCATTGTTGTAATTTTGAGTGACTCAACAGCGCGATATGCAGTATTATCTTCATTTATTTATTTATTGCTAAATAAATAAGTGTTGTGCTGTGGTCAGCAGGCACGAAGACGAGTATATGTTCAGTAATGAAAACCCAAACTAAATAGCGCATTGAAACACAGTGGAGTAAACAGAAGATACAATGTCAAAATAAGGGTTCACATTGTATAATAACAGAACATAAACCTGACAATATGCTTTTATGCCATTGTAATGTAAGTTAGTTTCGATCATCTAATCTCACTTTACTAAAGGCTTTCTGCTGATATTTTACCACTCGGCATTGCTCGTCTCTGCGTGTTACAGGCAGGCTGTCGCTCAGTCCAGTTACACTGTTACGCCACTAGGTGGCGACAAGGGACTGTCTTTGAGTGAGTCATTAAACTGTTCATTCAATCGGAAATGTAAAAAATGCAGATTCATTCAAATATAGTAGGGGTGCACGATATTGACAAAAATGTGATATTGCGGATATCGATATTAATTTCGATATTTTGAAACGGATGTACAAATACAAAAGTTAAAGGAAATCTGCATCAAAAAAGTTCTTACAACATAAGGTTTATTTCAACTGACAGTCATATAGGACTGGTACAGCATGAATAAATAAATAATAACCATGTCTACATAACAGGACATGTTTACTAGTTGTGTAACAGTACACTACAGTGTAAAAGACAATAAATAAATGGCAAATCAACAGAACACACTATATGCAACATAAACGCCACTATATGCGATTTTCTTTGACCGGATAGCTATCTGATAGTGAAAAGACCAGGTGTACAGTACATGCCCTCTGAAACGCATTGGTGACGTATTTGAATCTAACCGTTCAAACCACTTCAGGAGGAGGTCTGGGCCACATTTCAGTTCAAAACTGAACACATGTAAATGCATCTCATTGTTGAAACTACATATGTAAAATGTACTCCTTCCAAAAACGCTAAAATTGGGAACGTTACAGGCTACGTCATGTTATGGCCAGATATGACGACTGCGCGCGACTGAACACGCATCACCGCAGCTGAGCATCTCTTCATCCAACCAACGCGCAAACTATGACAAATCAAAGTGAAAGTAAGTCGCAGACTCTTTTTACCCAGTTATCTTCATTAAAAGTAAATAAACGAACTGATCTTATTTTACCTGATGATGGTAAAATGCAGCTCATAACTGTTGCTAGTTGCTAGCTAGTTGATTTTTCCAACGATGCATTGTACTATGGTAGTGAAACAGTGAACTGAAGTTGTACGGGAAACGCACACCTGAACAGCAATAACTAATGAGGAAATAAATCAGTAAAAAAAGAAAAAAAAAGTTAAAAACAGTGAATGGGGAAAAAAACATTGAACTAGGAAGAATAATAACAACTAGGAGGGGCTTTATATAAAGAACTTTTTTTTTGTTTTTTGTTTTTTTGTAGATCTAGAAAGTGTTGAGAGCTGTGGAAAGTTTCATAACATTTGGACTAAGAGAAATTTTTTTTTTAAATCAGCAAAAGTCATTTACGGGTTAAAAAGACCCCAAAGATAACCAGAGGGTTAATATTACATGTAAAAGTTGTCCAACATCTCCACAACAGATATCAAAGAACACTATCCCCTTTCCACTATATACTAACTGAAGGGAATACAATCAAACTATTTACACCTATATAGAAAAACACATTTGGTAAGCAAAACATTGTCTCAAATAATTGATTAAAGCAATGTATGAATTATTGAATCTGGATCTAATGAACTAGGATATTTAAGAAACAAATAACAGTTTAGACAAAATATACTACAGAATCGTCAGATTTAATACAGACAGGGATGATATCATTGAATTTTTTCCCTTTAGCATTAAAAAAAATAAAATTGTGCACCTAAAAACCACCAGCTCTGGGCATATAAACCTTAAATGTAAGATGAATTTTAAAATAATGACTGTAAGCTTAAAATATGAACAGTTTTACAAGCATTCCTGAACCTTTTTTTTTTTTATCACTGTGATGCGAACATTTATAACAGAACATTTGGTAGCTTAAAAAAATGTTATTAAAAAGGAACACCCAATAAGTTTACATCTTGTGTGTGCATTTCTACCTGCTTGCTCCACTCGTCACATCAATACCGGCTACCTCGGTCAAGTGTCAGTTCAAACTGCCTCTGGAAAAGAATGGTGGAGAGCAATTAGTGATATATCATACACTTTGTATGATGGAAGAGGATAATAGTCAAGCAAATCCTTTTGCTCGATGCAAACATAATCCTCTTGGGCAGTTCCTAATTCGCAATAGACACCCATGTCGCTCAGCTTCACAAAAGTATGTTTTTGAGTCACAAACTGCACAGACTCATTAAGAGCAATGATAAGATTAATCTTTCCCACAGAAAGTTCTCTATCAGTACTCTCAAGCAAAACACACATTCCCTTTCGGTAGACTGTGCCTTTCACTGTGACTTCATTGCAAGCTACTGCAGACTCAAAATTTTGACCAGCTACTGATGCCCTGATCCTGTCATTGTAATCACTCACATAAAACTCTGTACCCTTATCAACACGCACATCTGAAGGAAAGAGTCTGCCTGCACTCAGGTAGGCTTGCAATAGTTGGTGTCTTTCTGCAAGAGTTTTGCAAAGGTTCTTAAAGTTGTGCAATTTCCTAGCACACTGCTTAAAGAAGGTGTGTTTGCTCTCGAACCGTAGCGTCCACAGGCGTATAAGTGGGCCAAAGTGAAGAATCAGTTCTGGGTAATGGCACAAATAGTGATGCTTGGGTTTTAACGGACTGGCAGGGAAAAGCCTTTGACGACTGAAGATATATTCTTCAATAAGGACTTTAAGATATGCCACTTGGCCTGCTGTAATGGCTGGTGCGCAAACAAGCTCCACAATCTCTCTCAGCTGCAGAATGAGCTGCCATACTTCATTTTCAGAAGGATCTTTAATTCGGTCACCCACAAAAAGAGGTAGCAAGCGAAGAAAGCACCAATTTTGAACTGCATGTCCACTTAATCGTTCGCTACCTGGAGACATGTCTGCTGGTTTGCTGCTGGCATCATTTCCCTAATATTTGAATTGATTTTTACATCTGTTCAATTGTAAATGGGTAAAGTGCTTCTCCTGAACCAAGTGACCAACAAACAAGGCAAGGTCATAAGACACAATACCTTCAAACAAGTCATGCCCCAGACATGGCGGGAGCCCTGGCTGGCAAACATGAAAATAATTAAGATGGTTAAAAGGAGAGTCCATCTTGATGCCGCATACTGTGGCAGTAGCACTGGTGTCTAAACCTTGCAAATGACTTCGATAGGACTGTGCAGTTCTTGAAGTCCCACACGTGTATGGTTCATTCATAAATGCATTTCTGTCGATCTCACAGTAGCGGCAGAAATGGGTTGCCCGACTGAAGTTTTCGACAAATCCCCCAATGCAATGTGATCCAAGGTTGTCTCCTGAAATGGCAACTAAAGCTCCTTTTACAACTCTGCCATCATTTGTCAAAATACCTCCTTCCTCTAGAAGTTTGAGGTCCTTGATCAATGGTTCAAAAACTTTGTTCATGCCAAAGTATTTAAAATCTTTCTCCCTACATAGGAGGACAAGTTGCATTTGATCTATTGTGGATCTATTGTGAGGCAGAATGTCAGTCAGGGTCATGTAAACAGCTAAAACCTTATGCTTTTTTTTCCCTGACCCAAGTGGATTCACAACCTCAAAAGCATCTTGATATAGGATCACACCAACAGAGGATGGCTCTGTTTTCAACAGCTGATTGCCCTTAAATCCCTCTCCATCTCTCACATCCTGAATTAAATTTGCAGTAGCTGGTTGCAAATGTGTGGCGACATACTGTTCTCTTACAGACTCACTTTTGAACAGTGTAGCTAATGTCTCATGGATGGGAATATACTGGGAAAAGCACTCGTTACCATTTTCATCACAGCCCAAAAGAAAAGGCACAGGCTCAACATAGTTGAAACTAGTTTGAAAAAAACTCTTCCTTTTTTGGTCTGTACTCAAAATGTCCCTGTTACACATCTTAAGAAGATCTTCCCTGTTCATTTCCTCAATGATGTTGCTTATTGTGTCCTCTTGGATTCCAATTTCTTTCAGTTTCTTAGTTAAGATCATGAGGGAATGTGATAAGCCAATTTCATGGGCATTTTGAAAGTCCTCAATACAGACAGTCTGTATAGTACTGGCTGGTAGCAATAACTTTCCTTGTAATTTAAGATACAGAAGGGCAAGGTTTTGCAAATAGAGAGTTTCATCTACAGCAAATTGCCCCTCTGGCTCATTATCAGCCACAAAAGATGCATCAGAACATGGCTGACTATGCAGACTACTAGGCTCTGCAGGATCGGACACATCTAACAAGGAGTGATCTAGATTTTTATGTTTCCTTGAAAAATGTGAGGCTAAAGTGGATGCAACTGTAAAGCTGCAACCACAACCTCTGACTGGGCATTTGATTTCTAATCCCTCATGTATGTGTGACTTCAAATGCTTGATGAGGGAGCTTAAGGTGTCACATGTAAATGTACAAAACGGAGCAACACATTTTAAGGGAGTCTCAAATTGCTTGCAAGGTCGCACAGATGATCCAAGCCCTTTATGGTCTCTGTACATATGAGTTTTCAAAATGTTTGCTTTGCAATACATCCGAGAGCATTCAGGCACACCACAATTGTACTTAAAGTCAGGAGCATTGCTATGCAGCTTTGAGTGCTGAATAAACTCAATAACAGTATCAGACACATGCTCACACAAACTGAATTTACAGTTGAACATTGTGTTCTTCAGTTGAGAAAAACTAAATACAGGGCTTTTTTAAACTAGCAATTTTGGATGTAGCTTGCAGATTGCAGTTATAACACCAAAATACTGTATTTGGATCACCCACACCTAAATTACCAAACACTACTGAACGACATAAAAAGTAATTAACAATATATACAGATTAGTTCAAGATAAATGTGAAAATATAGAATCTATTAAGGACTACTCGGGTTATAACTTTAAAATGAAAAACTTTAAAATGTTACTGCAATGTACTTCGCCACCATGTACGTTAGTGACAGTCACTGTCACTGCTGTGAGGTAACTTAACGTTAGGCTACTAGAAACTAAACCATACGGCTTGTAAGTTATTTAAATTGTATATAACGTTACAAACTCATTACCGGATGATGATTAAAAGACAATAATTACAAACGTATATCCTACAGATCAAATCACTGCAATTACGTTGGACTGTCTGTCTAGTTATAATCAACATTTAAGGTCTTGCAAAACACATATGAGTGCACCTTGGTCTAACAGCGGGAAAACTGCCGCGCAAAAGATTTATTTTGGCAGTGGAAAATTCCAGAGACACGATTAAAAAATATATTGACATGCGCACTTCATTTTTCTGTTGACGAGACAGATAACGGTTGCTCCGTTTCACACACACAGCAGGGAAGGAAATGATAAATGTAATGCCCAAATACAACACAATAATGTATCTAGTTGATAATAACTGTCATAATACCCACTATTAAGGCCACATCTTACCTTATAACTTTATTTCTCATCGGTCGTAAACGTAGAAAAAAATGCTGTGGAAAAGAGAGAACGCTGTTAGAGTAACGTTACGTTAACTAAGATAAGCTTAAGCAAAGCTAAAGTTAAATGTTCGACAGTCACTAATCTAATACGGTATAATTAGCGCTAACACTAACTTACATCCAACGTCTGTTCATTCAAATTTGAGCGCTTAAAACCTAGACGAGTCTGCTCCGGCTTACAAAAAGTTACAAAAACATGACAACAGAACCTACAACTAACGCGAATTTGCTTCATACTTTTAAATAGCATGCTACAATCATATTAAAAACAGTCATCAAATTGATAAAGGTTGATATTTAACACTTACCCCCGCTGAATCCACCAAATGAGACCACGTAGATCAGAGAGCTCTGATGACGCTGACGCAGCTGTCACTCAAAAAAGACGGAATTCACAGTAGTTTCTTGTAAAAGCCCCGCGCCTGTATTATTTTCACAGTAAAAGTCTAAATACGGTATTATATTGTGAATTGTCACAGTTAAAGCCTGTGAAGTGGTAATAATGTAATTAACTGTGAAATTTGACAGTTATATATTGTGAAATCCTGGAAAAAATTTACAGTG
>JAQIUQ010007578.1:0-81483 GCA_030378365.1 Hybognathus amarus | reverse complement strand
GGGTAATGTTTTGGGTGTGGCTTGAGTTTTTCTGTAGAAATAGTGAGGTGAGTCTGAATATGTATGATTGGGTGTGTGTGCAAGAACTATATATGTATATACTTTGAGAACTTAATGTGTGGGTGAGGCTTGTACTAGTGTTGATGTGTGCTCTCGGTGGTGATTTGATTGGATGGGGTTTAAGGCGGGTTCGAGTGGGTGTGGCTTGAATGGGTTTTATTTTGGTAGTGTTTTGATTGAGTGGGGTTTCTGAGTTTTTCTATGTATTAAGGTGTGTTTGAATATGTGTTTTTTGACTGGATGTGATGTGAGTGTTTCTGAATGAACCTAGTCAACCACTAGTTGTATAGCAGGAACCTATAACACATCTTCCTGATGGACTGTTAGAGGTTAAACTTTATTTCAAAGATCCACTTCAGACCTTCTACTGACTATAAGTAACTTTGCAACTTCATGTCATCTTATTCTACTTCTTAAACCCTAAACTAACAGTCTAGTACAGTCTACTAATAATCCAATGAGAGCTGCAAATGGACTTATACAGTAGTCCAAGTTCAAATCAGATTTGTTTAGCACAACCAAAAACAACCACAGGTGACCAAAGTTCTACAACATGTCAGGATACACAAAAAAAACATAATAATGTCATATTATCAACCCTAACCCAAGTGAACTATGTAAAGAGTAACCCTGATCTAAACATGTTCACACTGACTCTAGTACACATCAAACAGTCTGTGAACAGTCCTACTGTGTGTGTGTGTGTGTGTGCTTTTGACTCCAGGTGAAGAGAATTCAATCTGAGTTTGGCCCTACGACCCCGCTCAGTCTCAGAAGGAATATAAGGGAGACAGAGATCATACAGGAGTGAGAGGAGTGTGTGAGACCTCCCTAACCCACCCTGCAGACACACACACAGTCACGAGCCCCGTGGAGGAACAACCCCAAATCCCAGTAATTAACCAGAGAGAGATTGTTGAGGAGAGATTCACTGGGGACGGTAATCCAATAGCTTGACTCGACTGCCGTCTCCCCAACGGCCTTCTCCATTTCCTCTCTCGTTCGCCCCACATGTGTGTGTGTGTGTGTGTGTGTTTGTGTTCTATCACCTGCTTGCTCTGATCACTGCTGTTTTGGGGAAATTTTAATTCTTCAGTCTCTGTTAATTACTTCTCTCCATCTCTCTCTCTCTCTCTCTCTCTCTGCTAATACTGCCGGACACGTGAGATGGAGAATGGTTAAAATATGATAACGAAAGATAGATAATAAAATAAATATGGACAGAACGCTCCCCGAGGATCTGAATGTTGAAACATATCTCCAATGTCTGCTGATATGAAGTAATTAAGCAAATTACATGAACAAAAGGCTTGAGGGTTTGGCTAATGGAGTATCTCTCGACCTCTGGGTAAACACCGGAAGCGTTTTAGATAGACTTCATCGGCGAGTCAAGGCCACATCAAATGCGCGCTCTCGCTCGGTGAGTCGAGATGGACGCCGAGGCCCGGGAGAAATGTCAAACATGCGGTATGTAAATGTCGATACCTCTCAACAGAAGGGTACAAAACAACCTTTATGAGGCCGAGACGCTTGAACACACCATTACACCGCAGCGGCCCATCAGCTCAACAGAGATAAACACGGCGGGGGAAAGCGCCGCCAGCACGCCCAGCTAAGCTAATCAGCGCTGCCCACACTGCTAGCGTTCACGGCTTCAGTGAAGACATCAAGACAAAGAGGAGTTTGCAAACACGCGCGCGTGTGTGTGTGTGTGAATCTTTAACAATTCAATATGGTCCAAACTGATCTTGGATGACAGTGGCGGTTTGTCTGAAGTTCAGGTTAATTAGCTGCTGCTTATTTTTAATGAACTTCATGCAGTTGTTTGCTTGTATAATCAAGGCACAGAAGCAGAACCGCAAGCTAAGGTGCCAAAAATAAGCTGACAGAAGCACGGGCGCACTCGCTGCCGCCCCACAAATGGGAAAAGCCAACTGCCTGCTTCATAAAACTCGCTTAGCACACACTCAAACAAAATGAACTGTAAAGTTCGTTAGATGGAAATATTAAAAAAGAATTAAGCTAATGGAGGTAAAATTAAAAGAAATGAGGCAACAAACACATCACACCAAAAATGGTATCGCTCTGACAGCTAAGATCTCTAATGACGGAATACATTCGGAAAAATTAAATGGCATTCCGTGCTTAAATTTCTTTGAAAAGTAATGACCCGTGAACGATGCACACTCCAGGCAGTTTGTAGAGAGAGGAGGGGCGGAGAGCGCGCCGGAGACGGTAACAAAGAGAAATGTGTTGCGGTCGGGCTAGGTGACGGCCCGCAGAAGTGCTGAGGCGCAGGGGAAAACAGAGGAGAGAGAGAGAGAGAGAGAGAGAGGCAAACCTGCAAGGAAAGGTATGGATGCTTTCCAGAACACAAATAGGACTCATTTATATCGGAAAGAATCAACTACATGAACCGGCTGACATTCTTCTGATGTTTTAGATCAGCGCTTCTCCACTGGTGGGAGGAGAGAAAAAACAATGTCAAATGCAAATAATAACATGCAAGAATAAATAGACTCATCAGCTCTTAAAAGGGATGGGGAAACACTTCAGTATCTTTAGTTGTTGAAGTTAAAGGCCATCCTTGTAGACTGTAGTGAGATTAGACGGATGCCAACATGGGCAGTGTGTGCCATCCTCAAAACTACACAATTACAGAACACATGATGACCCTGATGACGTTATATTCTTTATTCATTATTAGGTGTTTCAAGCACAAAGTTCTGAAAACCTATTGTAATTGCTAGGAGAGGAAAAAAATCCCCTAAAACGCATCGTGCAGCCCAAACCGTAAGGCCTAGAGACTTGAAACTCAGCCAGACGGTAGGGCCTCAAATTGAGGAGAACCGATCAGAATATGAGCCCGATTGGCCCATAGGTGGCGCTACAGCAACCAAAAGTACTAAACTGACTTAGCCTTAAGGTTTTTACACCACCGCTCAAGGACGAGATGTATATCTCCAATTTGGATTTAGAGCCAAAATAAATGTTATGTCGAATTTTGTCCAAAACCTACTTTTGCGAACTAGTCTGTTTTTCGCCTGATCGGAACCATACCAGTCTACGCCTATTCTCTGGAATCTCTAGATCAATAATTATTGAAAAAAAGTAAAAATTTAGCATACAAATCTTTTTCAGAACAGAGCAAGGCAAGCATTTGAGCTTATAAAACTTAAACTTTGTTGTTGTTGTTTTTTTTTTAAAATGAGCGATCGTTTCGCTTGATAAGACCCTTATTCATCGTCTGAAATCGTTTAAAGCCCTTTGAACAGTTTGCACTGAAACTCTCATTTGGACCTTGAATCATTTGGTTCCCACTGAAGTCCATTATATGGAGAAAAATCCTGGAATGTTTTCATCAAAAACCTTCATTTCTCACACTATTTCAAGACACTATTGGAATATTGTAAAAGACATTGACAAATAAAGCAGTGTTTCCATCCCATGTGTTCAAGAGAATGAAATCATCACGTCCTGGGAAACTGGAAAATATCTGGAAAATAATAAACATTTACGTTTTTGCCCATCATGAATGAGTTGCGAATGAAACCCAATGATTCCGATGACTGACTTTGACCAAACCAACATTAGAGGAAGTGCGACGCCATTGGTCCGCTGGTGAGTCCTGCTATCCAATCACAGCCTCCCTGAAGCAAAGTCACATGGGTTTGTTGTTGCACATAAAGGATTTATTCAGTAAATGTGTTTCCATTGTTATCTTCTTATCGGATAAAAAAATGTTTCTGCCTCAATTGAGCTCATGAGTTTTTATGTGCATCTTTAGAATTTAAATGCATCGTTTTCATCCGGTGTATTTTTATGCGATATCCCAAAATATGCATGGATGGAAACACTATGTCTGTTACACAACAGCTCTGGGTCTGCGAGCTCTGATGAGACACGGCACAGGTCGGATTTGCTCCTCTTTCTCTGGAAAGTGCTTCATTTTAGCCAGATCAGAGGAAGGAACCAAATCCTGGATCCTGGGAGTTTTTGTGCTGACGGCTAATCTGCTCAAGGAGAAATACCCCACGACAATGGAAAAGCACCTTCAGTAATTGGGTCCAACAGGCTTACCGTATTAACCTAAAATGAGCTCTTCCCTTTAAAAGCTGAAGGCCATTATTTCAATCTCCTCTAAAATTCTCCTCTCCCGTCCTCCATTTGAAGCAGACTCGCGTACCTGCCCGCGCACAAGTCCCGCCGAAGACATTGTCATGAAAGCGATCCGTCCACTTCAATGGCGTCTTGAAGAAGACCTTCATCACCATCCCTTGAAACGAAACAAATAGAATTCAAGTCTTTTGATTGGACGACGCTGCCGTACTGTGAGCGGGTTTTGACTTCACAGTCCTGAAGATTCTTGAACTCCCCATTGATGTTCTCTGACTTCACACAGACACTTGGTCTTAAGAGGATGAGCGCACTCCAACTTTCTGCTGGTAGAAATCCCAAAAACATCCGAAGGCGTGCGAGTCTTCATCACTGGGAGTCTTCATCGCTGGCGACAGGAGCTGTGAGCGAAGGGTAACGGCGGAAGAGTCATTTAGACCTGATATTAGACTCATAACGACTGAAAACTGAACCTATACACTGAAGTCAGTGCTTTATACAGAGACAGCATCTCTATAACAGGAGATTACAGTAACTGAGAGTGTTTAGGCTCTACAGCAGATCTACAATAAAGTTATTGTCCAGATAAAGTTTCAGAAAATGAAATATGGTTTACTACTGTAAATTTTAAGTTAAGTCTGTAAAACCATTTACGTTCCTACCTAATTTTTACCGGTAAAGTTCTGGCAACCACAGCTGCCGTTTTTTGTTTTGTTTTTTTACCGTAAAAATAACGGTTTTATTTTTTACAGTGTATATCGGAGAAAATCATAGATTGACAAATTTTAGAGATTATACAAGTCAGATTACAAGATTATACTATGATCCCAATATCCCAAAGATTCCTCTTCTGTTCATGTTCGTCATGTTGCCAATGAAAAACTGACTATTTAACAATGTTATATTTATATATTTCTACAGCTTTATTTTGTATTTTGCGCTCCACTGAGAGGTTTCTACTCATCTTTCTGGATTTCTGCCATTTAATAAGTTTAAATTCTGTGGTTTTCCAACTTTACTCTATTTTTCTGCCGGTTATACATCATTTTCTGCAATGGATATTAATCATTTTAAATATATTTGGCACATCATCTCCAGCTGTAAGTGTTGTGTGAGACCGGGCTAGTTGTCACACAGAGAAGTTGTGCACAGATATATCAATAATCAGGGATGTTAATGTTTTTTTTTATTTACAGCAGGATAAAGCCACACTGACACATTTAAACATCAGCCGCCACTATATAAGAAAGTTAGTGTATTTTTAAATTATTATATTTTTTTGCTTGTATTATTGAATTGTTTAATACATTTTTATTGTCCTGTGATTTGCACATTTCTGAAAGGCATAACTGAGACAGTCTCTAATCGCAGATCTGTAATGTGGACTCTGTAAAGCTGAAGCGATGTGTGTGTGTGTGTGTGTGTGCGTGTGTGTGTGTGTGTGTGTGTGTGTGTGTGTGTGTGTGTGTGATGTGCGTGTGTGAAAAGTGCTCATCAAATACATGTGAACTGAACTGAAGTTTTGGATCCATCTTGGGGCAGATTGTCACATGGGTTTACAATGTTATATATTTATACAATATATGTTAAATTGGTTTGTGTTTCCTAATTATTCTTCCATACAAACTTGGTCACACTTTATTTTAAGGTGTCGTTGTTACAGAGTTAGGGTTAGGATGAGGTTAGTGTCATGTAATTATGCATAATTTACTGTTATTACTATAGTAAGTGCATGTAACAAGGACACTGTGAAATAAAGTATACCTCAGATGTTGCTGGAAGGTGTATTAGCGGTTCAAAGCCAGATTCCATCGCAACAACTGAGTCGGTGTGTTCAGAGTTCATGTTCAGAGTGTGTGTGCAGCTCGAACCGTGACGGAGGGCTCTATCCACACCAAGGCCACGGGTTTGACTCGCAGGGAATGCATGAACTGATAACACACACGTTCTGTCCGTGAGATGCTTTGACAAACACACACATGTAACTGTGAGGATCGGGTTTGGAGTTAACCAGGCCGAAAAATGGGTGAAAAGTGTTTCAATCTCTCTCTCTCTCTCTCTCTCTCTCGTCCTGACAAACCCTGATCTGTTTTCTCTGCCCGCATTAGAAGCGTCTCACAGTCTGTAAACACACGTGTGTGTGTGTGTGATTTCCCAGACAGTGATGAGTTAATGAGCTGTTTGTGAGAGTGTGTCAGTGAGCAGCACAGGTAGGGGAAGAGACGCACTCGAGAAGGTAATCAGCCGTGATTCCTGCGCACACACACACACACACACACACACACTGAGAGAGAGAGAGAAACAGCTTCCTGAGTGCACAGGTGTCTCTCAGCTCACTCACTATTGCTTAATTGAGCAAATCCTTTATTTTTGTCTCTCCTGTAGCTCGTTAAACACACACACACACACACACACACACACACACTGGTGATTACACACTGGTTACAGCAGCCTGTGATTATTCCACAGATAGTTGCAGAGTTTATATTCATCATGGAGGGAATAAACACAATTCTCCGACAGACTTGGAGGTAAAGTGGACTCCAGCATTACTGCAGTTTCACAGAGAATTTCATCATATCTATACTCATAAAACACTCAGACAGAAATAAAGCATGATCAGGGGATTCGTCCATCTCAATCACACATTAACTCAACAGATGAAAGCAGCACAACCCCGTAGATACGTTACACACTCCTTAGAAAGAGGAGACGTGTGTGTGTGTGTGTGTGTGTGTGTGCCGTACCTCAGGATACTGATCGCACATTAAATATGCATAAGATGAGCATATCTGACGACAGTATCAGTCCAGTGTGTATTGACAGGAGAACTACACACACACTCCGACCGATCACGCGCGACGTCCACAACGAGGAACCGACGACCACAGCCGTGAACAGATCATGTGTGAGTGTGTGTTTGACAAACACTTTACAATACGGTTTAATAGTTAAATATAGTTGATGTATTGATCATGAAGTAACCATGAGCCATACATGTGTTAGTGTTTATTAATCTTTGTTAATGTCAGTTAAAGAATAATCCAGCTGTTGATGTTAGTTCACAGAGCATTCACTAAAGTTAACACACACACACACACAACACTCTGACTTTAATAACGCTGTAGAAGTATTGCTCATTCTTACTTCACGTTAACTGGTGTAAAAAGGTTTACCTTTACTGTCATTACAGCGTCACTCCTCCATCGACACACACACACACTCGTCTGCGAGAACGAGGATTATAAATAAGGGGGGAAATATTTCTTTGGAATGATTTTCTGAATTTCAATGGGAAGAAGCCAATTATCTGTGTGTGAGCAAGGTCATGCGACAGTGAAGCGGGAGCGAGTGTGTGTGAGGCGAGAAGAGGACAGACGGAGAGCTTTGATCTGAACCAGAAGGTCAGAGAGGCACATTACACACACACACACACACACACACACACTGGACTGCACAAACACACCACGATTCACAACACACACTTCAGAGACACACATTACACACAGCGTTAAAGAGACCAGCACACACACACAGGACTGCACAAACACACCGCAATCCACAACACACACTTCAGAGACACACAGCGTTAGAGTTAACCCTCTGGGGACTAAAGGTGTATTTGGGGTCGTTGAGATGTTCTGACATCTGTGTTTTTTAAGCTGCTTATAAACATATTAATGCCTCAGGTGAAATTACACTATATTTAGCACAAACAGGGCAACCATAATATGTGAGCAAAATGTATGTACATGTTTGTATTTTTGAGAGAATATTGTTTATGCGTGGTTATTGAAAAAAAACAAAAAATGAAAGTTTCTGAAATAAGACAAAACATACTATATATTTAACAAATGAGCAGAAACAGGTCTAACTAAAGCTTATTTGATGTCTATTTATAGTCAAAACTTTATAATCTCTTTCGTCTGTAACAGTAGGCGATGCATACGGTGCGTTCGTTTGTTCACACCCGATTTCATATTTAAACTGATTTAAATATTAAATTCGATTTAAATATCAAAATAGCAGTTTACAGACACTATTCAATAACTCGATTAGAACGAAGAATAAATGCCGTACATCAGCTGCGTCCGTGTGCTCCTCCTGGAAACGAGACACTGAGGAACTTCTCCAGGGATTATTCCCCACAGCGAGATGTTAGATTTGTGATAAACTGGATGTTTTATCCAGCTGATGTGGGCGTTTTCATGGTTGGAGTTCATACTTATAATTAGCAGAACGTCTAAAGTGACTATCGAAATAAAGTGTAACCGTTGCTTTTTTATTAAAATTGTTTAATTTAAAAGAAGAGAATTTCAGCCTCATAAAGAGAGATCTTTCGTGTCACTGTGACTTTACTTCATTACAGAGTTACAGTTCATTTTCCGGATGCGTTTCAGGTCTCTTTAACTCTAACGCTGTGTGTAATGTGTGTCTCTGAAGTGTGTGTTTTGAAGTACAGTATGTTTGTAGAGTGCAGTGTGTGTGTGTGTGTGTGTGTGTGTGTGTGTGTGTGGTCTCAGCTCTCACCCAGACATGAGCAGGTTCTGTCTCCGTCTCTGATGTTGTTTCTCAGAGAGGAACATGCGTGCGTCTCCTGAGGGCCACGTGTGTGTGTGTGTGTGTGTGTGTGTGTGTGTGTGTGTGTGCAGATCATGGCCGTCTTCTCTAAGCCTGTGCACTGAAGGTCAGAGTGTGTGTGTGTGTAGCGACAGTGAAGGTGTTCCTCTGATTGGCTGGAGCCGCTTCTGCTCTCCTAAGGTGAGGTATTAGCCGAGATTATTTATTTTCATTTCCGAGGCTTTTATTCCCGTGTTCTTCCCCCGCCTCGGCCAATCCTCGTTCTACTCATCACACACATTACACTTCTCTCTCTCTCTCTCTCTCTCTCCTGGAATAATGGATCTCACAGGCGGCCGCTGGGATGACGGTAAACTGGCTTCTTTTTTCTCTGCAATTAATTGGTGTACAGCCATGTGAATATATGATAACAGATTTTTTTCCTCAACCAGGAAAAGTGAGGTTAATTAATGTAAGAGTCGTGTTCGTGGAGATGCAGATTTGACTCCTCACACACACACACGCACGCACGCGCACACACACCCAGTTCCTTGTGCTGCCTTAAGAGCCCTGATTCCCTGCTAATGACCTAGTTCTTTTAATGAGCAGTATTAACCCCCGGCTACAGTCACACAGGTCTTAATTGTCAACCGAGGCTGAAACCAGGAGACCCCCCCACCCCCCCGTCATCAGGTATGAAACATTAACACACGTCATCATCTCAGACAACCATAAATAAGTGTGTCGTCAAGGTAACGAAGCTGTCTCCCCCTCATCATCATCATCACCATCATCATCCTCCTCTGGTCCTGCGATCCGTCATAAGAATGATGTGTAATAATCAAATAACGTAGTAATTATGGACTGCAAACTCATTAAAACACATTTAGAAATGTCCTTTCATTTGCAGGAGCACGATTAAATATTCTGCTTTATGTCGTACCCAAGAGGTGTGTTTCCAAATCCAACTCGTATTTACAATGGAACATCACATAAACGAGTTTAATAACGAGCAGATCTGGACAGCTAATTAAAGGGCCGCTGTAGCGTGGAGCTGACCTCAGTGTCGCTCAAACAATGTGTCGAGTTCAAGATCACTTCAACAATAATCATCTTAACACATTGCTCGTTTGTAAAAAAACAAATAAAAATAGCATGTACAGTACAGATGTGTGTGTGGTCAGAGGTGCGCATGTGAGGCGTGTGTTTCTGCAGAACTGTTAATTATTTGAGCTGTAAAGTGTCTGGATTGTCCGACGACTTCGCTAGCATGAACTTCTTCTGTTTATGTGTTACTGATGTCATTCCTGAGCTTGTGAACGGTTCCTCCCTGTATTATTGTGTTAATGTAAGAAATATTAGATCTATAATGTGAAGGCAGGAGCTTTTATCCAAAGTTCGGAAATCGGACCCGTGACCTCAGTGTGTTTGGGGTCACACTTTATTTGAAGGTCTTTGTTACAGTGTAATTATACATGTAAGTACTGAGTAATATTACAATAGGGTTAAGGTAGGATTGTGATTAGGATGAGGTTAGTTGCATGTAATTATGCATAATTTACTGTTATTACTATGTGTAACAAAGACGCTGCAAAATAAAGTGTTACTGAAGTTGTCTCATGTTAACACATACAATGCTTGTTTGTTTTTTTACTTTGTAACAGTGTATTTAAGTGTGTGTGGCCTGCCAGATGTGGGCCGGATCTGGGCCGACACTGAGTTACTGTAACTCTTGTAACCCGTACACTGGGCTCTGATTGGATATTTTTTCCCTAAAAAAGCTGGTTAATGATATTGCATTGGACTAACACTTACTGACTTTGCTCACACAGGGCATACAACTTCAAAATATAGCATAAATATGGTGATGATATAGTACATTGAGAGACCAAACACTGCTGTGTGTGAAAGAACGTCCAGAACGCGTTAAAGTTTCTGTGTTCTGTAGAGCGGTGTCGTGTTAGCGCCGCTAAGCTAATCACTTATGATCTTTATACAGAAGTGAATCAATCAAAACTAACTTTATCTGGACAATAACTTTATTCTAGATCTGCTGTGAAGCCTAACTTTCTGTTACTGTAATCTCCTGTTATCACTGTAAAGATGCTCTGAAACTCTGTATTGGTAAAGCGCTGTATAGATGGAGGAGACTCATCAGCAGTTTAAAAGGTCATGTTTGACCTGAAAACACAGTTTCCAGCACAGCTTTCAGTTTTGTTATAAATGCAATAAAGACTTTAGTTCTTCTCCCACACTGTAGATCAGGTTTCAGGATACATGCAAGCGCTTCAGTGATGGACAGATTGCAGGAGCAGAGGAGGAGAAGAGGAGTAGAGGAGTCAAGGAGAAGAAAAGGGGAGGAGGAGAAGAGGAGTAGAGGAGAAGAGGAGGAGAAAAGGGGAGGAGGAGAAGAGGAGGAGAAAAGGGAGGAGGAGAAGAAGAGGAGTAGAGGAGAAGAGGAGAAGAAAAGGGGAGGAGGAGAGGAGAAGAGGAGGAGAAAAGGGAAGGAGGAGAAGACGAGTAGAGGAGAAGAGAAAAGGGGAGGAGAAGAGGAGGAGAAGAGGAGTAGAGGAGAAGAGGAGGAGAAAAGGGGAGGAGGAGAAGAGGAGGAGAAAAGGGGAGGAGAAGAAGAGGAGTAGAGGAGAAGAGGAGAAGAAAGAGGGGAGGAGGAGAGGAGAAGAGGAGGAGAAAAGGGGAGGAGGAGAAGATGAGTAGAGGAGAAGAAAGGGGAGGAGAGAGAGGAGTAGAGGAAAGAGGAGGAGAAAAGGGGAGGAGAGAGAAGAGGAGGAGAAGAGGAGGAGACAAGGGGAGGAGGAGAAGAGGAGGAGAGGAGAAGAGGGGAGGAGGAGAAGAGGAGGAGAAGAGGAGTAGAGGAGAAGAGGAGGAGAAGAGGAGTAGAGGAGGAGAAGTGGAGAAGAGGAGGAGGAGAAGAGGAGTAGAGGAGAAGAGGAGGAGAGGAGGAGAAGTGGAGAAGAGGAGGAGAAAGGGGAGGAGGAGGAGGAGGAGGAGAGGAAGAAGCGGAGAAGAGGAGAGGAGGAGAAGAGGAGGAGAGGAGAAGAGGAGGGAGAGGAGAAGCGGAGAAGAGGAGAGGAGGAGAAGAGGAGGAGACAAGGGGAGGAGGAGAAGAGGAGGAGAGGAGAAGAGGGGAGGAGGAGAAGAGGAGGAGAAGAGGAGTAGAGGAGAAGAGGAGGAGAAGAGGAGTAGAGGAGGAGAAGTGGAGAAGAGGAGGAGGAGAAGAGGAGTAGAGGAGAAGAGGGGAGGAGGAGGAGAGGAGGAGAAGTGGAGAAGAGGAGGAGAAAAGGGAGGAGGAGGAGGAGGAGAGGAGAAGCGGAGAAGAGGAGAGGAGGAGAAGAGGAGGAGAGGAGAAGAGGAGGAGAGGAGAAGGAGTGTTGTTGTCAGAGAGCAGGAGCAGAGGCCGGAGTTTGACTGACACTCATTCAGTTCAGACATGACCCGAGAGCAGTGACACAGGAAGTGCTTTCAGCCTGACAGGAGCCACACACACACACACACACACACACACTGATGGTTCATATAGGCTGCAGTCTTCATAGGTGCCTCATACACTCCTCATTCTGCACACTAAGCGCATTAGTCTTTGGCATTTGCTCGTTGCTGATCTGATGATACTGTACACCGACACACAGAAACACAGATGATTCCAGCAACACAAGCGAGACTCTGTGCTTCACAAACACTTCCCATAATGCAGTGCATATACAACTGACATGTTTATGTCTCTGCATGAATAATAACTACTGTATGAAATGGCCCATGCACATGTGTCTGTGAGGATCTGTCCACACACACTTCAGAGTTTCAGGATAAAGTGTGTTTCTAGCCAAATATACTCCAACAATTGGGTAAAACAGACAATTTTTCATTTAATTGAGTTGCTTTGATGCATCTCAGGATTAATTGAATATTTCTTTCATTGAGTCGTTTTTCACAGGATTGGCTTTATTACTATAAGGTTCATTAGTTAACATGAACTAAGAACAATACTTCTACAGCATTTATTAATCTTTGTTCATATTGATTTCAACATTTACTAATACATTATTAAAATCAAAGGTTGTGTTAGTTAACATTAGCAAATCCACTGTGAACTAATAATAATTCATTAACTAACATTAACAAAGATTAATAAATACGGTAACACATGTATAGCTCATGTTTAGTTCATGTTAGTAAATACATTAACTATTGTTAACTAATGAACCTTACTGTAAAGTGTGTTACCTCTATTTTAACATAATTCTCCAGTAAATGTGTCGATGATTTAGGAATGTTTAGATATTCGGGATGGAAACAAACAATACGTGAGAGAACACAAACGCTGGTCTCGAAGGTTTGAGCGCTAAACACCGAACATCCAGGTTTATGACGGCTCTATGATTTCATTAAACTCATTATAGTGTTTGAATGACCTCGAGAAGCGGCTCGTGGAGTCCAGGTAATAAGAGGAGAGTGTGTGAGGAGTGTGTGCAGTGCTTTGACAGAGTGTGTGTTGGCCACAGTGAATCACTGGATTCGCCCCTCAGGATCCGCTCTGGACGCCTCGGGATCCAGCCGAAGAGTTCCTACCTGTGACGATACCATCATCATCATCATCATCATCATGGTGTCTGTGTGTTATATAGGTGGTGTTTCCAACACGATGTCCCCTCACGAAGCGGCTCTCCCCTCGTCTTGTCTTTCGCCCCGGGGTCTCACCGACGCTCCGGCGTTCCTGTATATTCTGGGTAATCTCGCTCTCATCTCCGCGCGGCTTTGACAGATTGTTACGGGCACACAATAGCATTAAGACTTTGATTTTTCTGCTGCGTGCTACACAACAAACAGCCATCAGAGCAGCCGAGTGTGTCGCCGGGCAGCGTGTGTGTTTAAAAGCACATCTGTGTGTTTGGTCTGCTAGATCACGGCCCTCACACACCCCCTGTGGAACGTAAACTACATTAACCTTGCTTGCTGTTATTAAAATGATAGATTTGCCAGGTTTACCTTTTTCTTCTGACGCGCGTGTGTGTCGTGGTTAATATCTGGGCGTGTGGCGGCAGTGGTGTCATTTTTAAAGCGGGCGTCGGGTGTCAGCGAGCGCTCAGAGATGATGCATAGAGGTAAATAAGGAGGGTGAAATTAGCCCTCCTGTCAGCGTACCTCTCGCCTCGGGCCGCGGGAAATTGACTGCACGCTAGATTTTCAAAATTAGCCCTTAATGTTGGCCTGACAAACGGGGGCTTCATAATGCTTTCCCGTGTCATCCACAAGGAATCCATCATCACCTTTCCCCCTCACCCCTCTCTCGCAGCGCTCCGTAATTCGGTAATAAGGTGAGAGAGAGCGAGAGAGGTACAATGCCACATCATTTATATGCAGGCGTCGCGCAGGTATTTTCCCAGAAGGGATTTGCTTTGTAATATCGGCTGCCATTTTTATGGCTGGAAATCGGCCAGGATGTTTTGGGTGCTAAATGTGTCTGCTACTACATAAAAATATCAAGCCCTGAAAAATTGTTTGCTGATCCAGATGATAACCCCTAATGGCACTCGCATAAATAAATCAAGATTTAATATTCTAATGTTCCCTCATTTGAATATTCCCTTTTTATGGATACCTGGAATGCCCATATATCTGACGGGCCTGTTCTGAGGATCGCACGGCTTACGTACTTATTTCAAGGTTATTACTTTATGACGTTATTTGGCCTGAATTTGGACAGGCTTCTGAAATAAAAATGGATTTCTTTGATTTTTTTGAGCTTCTAACCCATATTCATTAACAAAACAACTCACACACTGATCTCTGACCGTTCCCTCTCATAAACTGATCTGAATATTATCCTAATGTTTTCCATCTCAGATATATAGAAACAGATCCCAGAGTTTAGAATAAAGCTCTTAAAAATAAAGCTTTAGGAAAGAACAAAAATAGGTTTTAGAGTCCGATGCCATAGTGATATGTCATAAAATCACTGTCGTAAAATCACAGACGATACATAGCACATGATGCAAACACAGCAGAAAAAAAATTTAAAATATTTTTTTTTTACATGCATCAGACTCACAGAATTATCTATAACACAGAACCAGGAGTTCCTCGCCTCGAAACAGATACAAGGACACATTTTACTGTTCACATGTACATCATTAAAAAATACTGCACATTCCTGCTAAACCTTCCAGAATGTCTTGTTCCTTAGATTAAGTGAATTACTTAGTTTGTTTTTACAAACTGAAATCAATAATCATCAGCAGATCACAGATGTTGCACTTTTAAACTGCTATTTTAAAGGCTTCTTTAATTTCTTATTATATTATACATTTCACATTACCTCATTTCTCAGTGTCTGAAACACTTCATCTGAAGACTGAGTCTCTTTAAGCCCCGCCCCTCTGAGAGCTGCTCTGCTCTGATTGGTCTAAAAGCAAACGCTCATTATCATATCTGAATCTCACAGTAGTGATGGCGTGGGCGTCCCCGTATCAATCTCATCAAAGTAGATTTGCTTTGTCAGCAGAAAACAGCGTCAAACAACACGAGCCGAACTCTTCCAGTCTCAGATACACTAGTGTTTGAGGGCGGAGCTAAGAGACGCTGCTCAGCCAATCAGGACCACAGGCTGGCATTATGCTAATGAGGTACAAACCTACAGGATCAGCAGGAAGTGAATTACTGACGACTCGTTTCTGTTCAGAATCACTTCTTTCTTTTAGGAGAATTTGATCTTTGAAAGTTTTCATCCATTTTACATTCAGCTTTAAACACTGCATGAAAGGGAATATTCAAAAAAGAATAATGGGGCACTAAAATCTTTTTTTGAACAACAGTTTTGTGAATACATTTCTATTCTCTTTGTTGGTAGAAAACCTACTATGATGTGGTGACAACAGATTCTTTTGCTGAATCAATCTTTATTTTTAGGAGTCAACGAAAAGCTCTGCACTCAATAACTCTAAAACCACACACACACACACACACACTTATCCCATAAGATGATGGTCTTGGAGCCGTTTATGTGTCATTAGTGTCAGAGTTTGAGGAGAAACTCGCTCTGATCCAAAGCTCTTCGGTGCTGAGCACAAACAGACCTGAGCGTTCACACACACATCCACATAAGAAATATATTTTGTTATCTATGAAAAGAGTCCAATGCCCTCAGGTCTGTGGATTTCATTCGACTCGCACTGCAAACTCACGTAAAACCCCGTTGCTTCATTCAGCCTAACATACAAAATACGATCATTTCCATGGGTTACACACTCCTTACAATTAATCTAAGAACAGGACAGACACAATTACAGACAAAAACCCTAAAGAAAGTAGGTCACATGATTATCCGTGACTGAAAGCTTCACATTGTCCCCATGTTGTTATGTTACAGCCTTATCCCAAAATGGATTCCGTTAATTATTTTCCTAAAAATTGTGCAAACAATACCCCATAATGACAACGTGAAATACAGGAAGTTTGATTGAAATCTTTGCAAATGCCGAGAGAATCCCATGTGCATTAGTATTCCCAGCGTTTGCCATGACACTCAGAGTTGAGCTGAAGATCTCCGGTTCCCTGATCGTCCTCGAGATGCTTCTGTTACTGGAGTCCACCTGCGTGACTTCAGCTGATTAGACATGGTTTGGTAACGCACACACCTGTCATAGGGTCCCACAGTTAACAGTGCATGTCAGACCACATTTGAATATAATTAAAGCTGCAAGCAACATTTAACGGGTTCAAGCATTTAGGGCCTTAAGTTTTATTTAGAAAACATTTAACCACTGACATCATAGATGGAAAAAACATTCACAGCCAATACAGGCAATTTACCATAGGAAATATCAGCCCGTTCTCATCGCAAGGAGCCTAGTGGTCTAACCCTAACCCTACCCTAAACCTAAACCTACCCATAACCGAAGCGTGTTATATTGACGCTAAAGGGTGCCATGTGCATTGGATGTATACGTGTAACTATATGACGCCCTAGGATGAGAATGCATTGGAAATGTATGATTTTCAAAGCATTTTGATAGTTATAGCGCCTCTTATGGTCCGATCACTATATCACGTTATGTCACATATTCCCACCAGTTTTTGTGAGGTTCTGAGTTTTCGTTTAGGATTTATTGAGGCCTACCATCTGGCCAGGTTTCAGGTCTCTAGCACTTACGGTTTGGTCTGCATGATCGGTTTTACAAATCTTTACAATATCAGCCCTTTGTGCTTGAACCCCTAATAAGAATGAGACCTTTTTGACAGTTATGGTGCCACCTATGGTCCAATCTCCATAGGAAGGAAACTTTGAGTTTTCCTTTAGGATTTATAGGTTTGTGAGTGTATTTTGTCACGCCCTTTTTCTAAATGCAAAAGTTCAACTTTTTTCTTTTTTGATAATTATTGATCTAGAGAGTCCAGAGAATTGTCCTAGACTGGTATGGTTCTGATTGGGTAAAAAACAGAGACTAGTTTGCAAAAGTAGATTTTGGACAAAATTCAACAAAGCAAAAATGTTTTGCTGCCTAACTCAAAATTTGATTCTAAGTCAAGCGGTCAAGCAGTTATAAGCATTTTTGGTACTTTTGGTTGCTGTAGCGCCACCTATGGGTCAATGGGCTCATACTGATCGGTTTTCTCCAAATTGAGGCCTACCAGGTTTCAAGTCTCCAGCTGTTACGGTTTGGTTTGCACGATCAGGTTTTACAAATCCTGACAATGACAATAGTGTTTCAGCAGTTTGAGCTTGAACCCCTAATAAATGCAATGTGTAAAAGGTGGAGCGCTGCGAATGGTTTCCGGATGCTCTGTCAATGCAGGTCTTTTGCTCACACACACGGCAGATAACAGCTACGGCTCCTGTTGTAGATCCACAGATATTGGGGTTTGGAACGCGAGTAAATAATGACCGAGTCTGAACTTCTGGACGGATAAAAGCCTGAAGACTGATGTTTCATTACTGGGCCCGAGAGCCTCTGGAGTTCACGTGGATGTCGAGTTCTGCGCTGAAATATGATGTCTCCCTGCGAGGCGGTTACTCACGGCACAGAGCTGGGCTTCACAGACGTCTGTCAGGGTTATTGATACCCCTCGCTGCGGGACTGTGTCTTCTGGTTGAATGTCAGCCGTGTAATAACACAATAACTAGAAAAAAACTAAGTACTTCTGCTGACAAAGCATTTATTCTGTCAACAGGCGCTGTCACGCTTTGATTCGCGCAGGTGCTGATAACGACGGCAGGGAATCCTGGGAAAGCAGAACCGCCTCGGGCACTATTCAGCACCAATAAACTAATTACAATAAGTCATGGTCAATAATTATAAAAGAGCGGCCACGGCAGTCGAAGTAATGACATGCAGAAGAGCGGCAGAAAGAAATGTAAAGGTAAAGCTAATTGTGTCTGATAAGGTCGAGGTTAAACTGTAGTTTGGGAATGAGAGGCTCCAGGCATGAGATTCACATTAAAACAATTACCTCCCATAAAACACGTGAAATTCACAGAACAAACGTCTGAAAGTGTGTTATATAGATCGCACGTTTGGAACAATCACATCGGGGGGTAAGTGTTTCTTTATTTATGAGAAACCAAACTTACTATGAAACCTCCAGCTCAAAATGTGTGAAGCTGAACTGCTAAAGGACTCGTTCACACACAATATATTAAACATGCCATTTTTATGTAAATATGTACATTAAATGTTGTATATGAAATATATCTATTTAAATATTTGTTTATTTTATTCATTTATTTTACACGAATGTAATTGTTTTTATATAAATGTGATCTTGATCAGCTTGTTCAGGTGTGTTTGATTGGGTTGAGAGTTGTTTAGGACTGGACATCCCTGCATCTATATCATCGAAAAAAGTGACTTATCCATAAGAATGATAGCTGGGATCCTGTCTCTGCCAGCGCTAATGTGCCGTTGTTGCAGATGCGCAGACGAACCCGCCGTTTAATTAGCAGAATCGCGTCTCCTTGAGTCTCTGACCTTATTTGTTTGCGCCGAGGTAATTTCATTATGGCGTGCGATTCCCTGAGCTCCTGGTGTTAAGGCAAACGCTGGCAGGAGACGGCGGAGGATTTGGCACTGGACCGCTGAACGGAGAAGCCGCGGGAACAATACGACTCTTTCATGTTGACAAATTCCATTAGTGAGCAAAAGGTTGTGCTTATAGAGCGTTTTATTTATGATAATAGCTCAGCATAAAGTGGAGAAATATCCATCACCTGCCACCTATACAGACACACACAATGGCCTTATGTCTGTCTTTCTGCTGTCAGCTTAGTCTCTCTCTCTCTCTCTCTCTCTCTCCGTCTCTCTCTCTCAGTCTCTCTCTCTCTCTATCTCTCCATCTCTCTCTCTCTGGTTTCAGGTTAATCGCTACAGGGAGGGTGAGTCTGTAGAAGATGTTTTACACACTCATCTCTGACATTCAGGAGGAGAATCAGTCATGCAGGGAACACAGGAAAAAATCTACAGCAAAAAGACTTTCTTTCCTCTCCATGTGTTATTAAACTGCATCGTACAGTACGGACAGTATGTTCATGTGCTTAACATCTGCTAATGCTTTATTTAGAAGCTCTCAGATATTCTACTGATTATCAGTTTCTTTGTAACATCAACTTCATCCTGGCTTTTTCTTGCCATATATAAAAAAAACAGTACAGAAAAAACTTGGTCAAGAGCCCCAACAAAACAAACATCGATCACCATAATGGTGACTAGAAAAGTAATTATTTCCAATAAAACATCTAAACCTCTGATAATTGTCAATAAGCACTTCAGTACATGTATGAAATAAACTGGTTTCAAACTCAGTTGTGTTCCTCTTTTCTCTGTTCTGTCCTTCAGTGAATCTGTGGATTATATTAGTGAACTAGTGTAGGGAATAGGGAATGAGGGTAGTGCTGTTAATTTACAGTATACTCTTACTGCCACTTTCTCAAAAATGACAGATATTAACCAGAATACATTATATTCTATAGTATATTACTGTTTTAATGGATAATGGTATGTTCCTCTCAGGATTTGGCCGTGAGTAAAATGATAATTGACCATAGAAATAAAGTGTAACCATATTTTTCATTCTTAGTTTGTGTTGTTAACTAAGGTGAAACATCAGTAACTCATAAAGAAATACAGAGAGGAACAAGTTTTGCTTTATAGTTCCTCTCACAGAGTAATTTTAGACAGATTCAATGAAGAAATTTCAGCCCTTGCATTGCATCAGTTGCAGGAGAAAGGTTTTTAATGAAACAGAAATACTCATGGCAGAGAAACAGTGATTCTGACATCCTCAGATTGGGTCAATTAGGGAGAAGA
Organism: Hybognathus amarus; assembly: GCA_030378365.1. Classification (NCBI taxonomy): domain Eukaryota; kingdom Metazoa; phylum Chordata; class Actinopteri; order Cypriniformes; family Leuciscidae; genus Hybognathus; species Hybognathus amarus. The sequence goes on along the minus strand of JAQIUQ010007578.1, from coordinate 61,429 downwards.
GAAAGAGAAAGAGAAGCAGTAGCAGGAGGATAGAAACCGCATTTGAAGAGATGAACACAAGGAGTTGTGTGTAACTTCACAGCATGGTGTGCACAGGTTGGACCTATTAGGACAGCTTAGTAATTCAAGAAGACGCAATTTGAAGAGGGCAGAGAGAAATATAAAACACACAAGTTTCTTTAAGAACTTCCCAGAATCCATCAGAGAGAGATGGACTGACGGATGGACAGTGATTTAGAAACTCAGAAACTCGATCCTATCGCTTAAATAGCTAAGTGTTTTATGAGAAAAATGTTTCCAAATGTCTTTCCCAAAACTTCCCTGACCACACCAAAGCAATGCTACAGTAATATTGTATTTCATCCAAACTCTCCTGCGTGATTGTCTGACTTTAGTGTAATTGCATCAGAAAGGCTCAACGACCCCAGAGCCGGCGAAGAGCAGATTCAGATTTTCCAGTCGTTTTCTAGACGAGTAACGGCTGAATCGTGTCTCGGTGCATGACTGTTCAGTGCACATTATACTTCATAATCTTTCACCAAACTCTATTGTTTACAAGAAACCTTGCCTTCAAGGTTTCATCTTTAGGCTGAATTCATTCGTCCTTCATGGAGAAAGACATTAAGAAATCAGTCCTAGAAATATTCTTCATTCTAATGTTTAAAATATACTTTAAAATAAAGATTTGGGTTTGGGTGTTATAATGTCCGTTAAGCATTCATGTATTCATTAAGATTTTTTTTTTGTAACAATGAACACGTTTTAAGAATTTTTCAAAATGTTCTCAGATAACTCCATTACCGTTTGTTGATACTGTAGCTTTGAGAGAACCTTGTCCCTTAGCTAGAGGACTTTTGGCTCATTTTCCAGGAGGATAAAGATTGTACAGTTTCCATGCATGCATGTAGTACACTAGATTCATGAGTTCACGAACCACACAGACGAGCTCAAAGCTGCCCAAGTCACATTTTGATTCCAAGCGTTCTTTAAGAGAAGAAGGTTTCTCAAGGTACACCGGCAAGGACAGCGCGGCTGTTTATTCCTCAATGCTTTACTGCACTTATAAACACATTTGCATAATTTGGTTACTTATGCACTAAATCAAAATTCTGTTCTTTATATTTAGAGCCCGGCCTCTTAATTTGCAATCAGCAAATGGTACAAAGGACTTTTGTCAAGTATGGCAAATCAACAGAACAGCAAATGAGCGCTGAAAAATGAGAATGATTTTGATAGCCGTGCGCTCCTCCCTCTCCCCCCACCCAGCCACTTTAGCTGCATAATCTAGTAAAGATTCAAAATAACTATCATAAAACATTCCCTGAAAGTAATCCACCTCCACGGAAGAGGACGGGCTCCTGCTCGCTCTGTCAGCCTGTATTTTAAACAGTTCTAATCATATACCTTTGTGGACACTTAATTAAAATTACAAAACCAATTTTAATCTGTAGTCCAATTAATATGCAAATATATGCAAATGTAGCGAAACAAGGTGGTGATTAAGTTAAGAACACTCTCCTTTAAGTGTGAAAACAAACCCTTTTTTTCTCCCTCTCGTTCTCTCTGATGGATCGTAATGTTTACTGGGCTCATGCTGCAGCGGCGGAGAATAGCCTTTGCCGGAGCGTGCTCGGAGAACGAGGAGGTCGTGGTGGCGTGCGCCGTGCGTCATGTGTACTCGCCGCTGTGATTCAGATAAAGCTCAAAGAGAGACGCTCCATGCTTTATAACAGATTTCAGCAGCTCTAGGTGAGCAGTGACACAACGAGGGCTGTGTTTATAATCGTGCCCTGGAGATATGCCACGAAATCCTCTCTGAGCGTCCACACCGGATCACCATCGAACGCGCTTCACAACGGGTCGTGAACGAAGGCCTTGTCCGCTCTAATACGGTTTCATCTGAAACGCATCTTTTTCTCTCGTTGGCCTTCCGTTCACACCGAGACGGCGTTATATTCATGAAAACGCTCTCCAAAGTGGATACATTTGAAAACAGTGTTTCCGCTCTGTAGTGTGGACTGTCAAAACACTGAATCGTCAGCGTTCAGAACACGCACACAGATTTCCGTCGCTCTGGGTGAGCAATGACAAAAGAAGGGTGGTATTTATAATTATGCCTTGGAGATATCCGATGAAAGGCTCTCTGAGCGTCCACACAGGTAATGACTTCAGCTCATCATCAAACACCGAGGAAGCGTTTATGGCAGAGATGAGTGGGTGCGGAAGGCTACAAAAGCAAACTTTTCCACTCCTCCTCCAATTATTTTATTCCAGAAGGTTAAAATGACACTTTCCACAAACAGAGTTCCCACTCGGGAACCGACCCTTCGCTCATCGCGCCGCCTCACGCACTTAAAAAATACATAGCGCTTAATTAGAGAGGTTTCTGATGGAACGGACAGAAACGATCAGAAACCTGACCACGGTTTACGTCCCGGCCGAGTCACACGGGTACTGTCCGACTCTAATTCAGTGTGTTTGAGGAGAGGATGCTCAGTCTTTCAGTTCCTTAGTGAAGACATGCAAATCTAAACACAGAACACAAACACAGAACACACTGAACCGCCACAGAACACACTGAACCGCCACAGAACACACTGAACCGCCACAGAACACACTGAACCGCCACGGAACACACTGAACCGCCACAGAACACACTGAACCGCCACAGAACACACTGAACCGCCACAGAACACACTGAACCGCCACAGAACACACTGAACCGCCACAGAAACACACTGAACCGCCACAGGAGCCATGGGTGCCAGGGACAAACAAACAGTAAAATACTCCAAAAGTGCAGAAGAACGCAGCTTTGCAAGAGGAGGAAAAGAACACGTCCCAATGCATCTTTACAAGAATATCTAGAATTAGTTATGAATCATAAAAAATTAACTAACAATGAACAAAATATTTGAAAGCATTTATTAATCTTTGTTAATGTTTGTTAAAAAACATAGTTTGTTCATATTCGTGTACAGTATTGTTAACAAATGAAACCTAAAGTTTTGCCAACATTACACTCTCTCGCTCACACACACACACACACACACACACACACACACACACACACACACTAATCCAACCCCTAAACCTAGCCATCACACACACACTTTTAAAATGCATAAGATGGATGTATCGCAGGACTCGTGCAGAAAGGTATTACTGATGGTTCTGTCAATCTCGACTCCATCCGAAGACTTTCACTCAATAGTCATTTGAAAATGAAATCAGTAAGTTTGACTGAGTAATAAAACAGATCGTTCGCAGCGAAAGGCACTTAGGACCAATGCCACCAAATATCTCATTTCTTAATCAACAGCAATTTCACTGATGACTTTATCTCTGATTGGATTAAAGATAAATTTCAAAGTCAAAAATCATTTGATCTTAATTCTCTTTATTGGTAATAATCTGACATTCGTCCCTGAGCTGCAACCAATCAGAACGCTCATTGATTTCAGCCGACTGAGCTGTACACACACACACACACACACACACACACACACACATCCCACTCAATTACTTATAAACTTGAACAGATCTTTGCTCTTTGACCCGGATGCCAGAGTTGTTTTAGACAGACTGTAACAGATTGTCAAGGTTTAACTCAACGAGGGTTTAACACAACGAGGGTTTAACTCAACGAGATTTAAAAAATACTGTTTGAAATGTACAAGAGCTAAACATTACAAGTGTTGGATGAATGTGAATCTGCTGTTGGAGATGTAAAACAACATTAGTAACCTTTAAAATAGCATAATAGGGGAACTTAAAAACACAAGCTTCATGTTTTTGCTTATAAGTCCTCCAGAATGTCTCACTCTTTTACAAAAAGAGTGAGACATTTGAAAAAAAGTGTTACTGTAAAAGAGTGTTACTGTAAAAGTGTTACTGTAAAAGTGTTACTGTAAGAGTGTTACTGTGAGAGTGTTACTGTAAAAGAGTGTTACTGTAAAGAGTGTTACTGTAAGAGGAGTGTTACTGTAAAAGAGTGTTACTGTAAAAGAGTGTTACTGTAAAAGAGTGTTACTGTAAAAGAGTGTTACTGTAAAAGAGTGTTACTGTAAAAGAGTGTTACTGTAAAAGAGTGTTACTGTAAAAGAGTGTTACTGTAAAAGAGTGTTACTGTAAAGAGTGTTACTGTAAAAGAGTGTTACTGTAAAAGAGTCTTACTGTAAAAGTGTTACTGTAAAAGAGTGTTACTGTAAGAGGAGTGTTACTCTAAAAGAGTGTTACTGTAAGAGTGTTCCTGTAAAAGAGTGTTACAGTAAAAAAGTGTTCCTGTAAAAGAGTGTTACTGTGAGAATGTTACTGTAAAAGTGATTCGTAAAAGAGTGTCACTGTAAGAGTGTTCCTGTAAAAGAGTGTTCCTGTAAAAGGGTGTTACTGTAAAAGAGTGTTACTGTAAACAAGTTACTGTAAGAGTGTTCCTGTAAAAGGGCGTTACTGGAAAAGAGCGTTATTGTTTAAGTGTTACTTTAAGAGTGTTCCTGTAAAAGGGTGTTCCTGTAAAAGGGTGTTCCTGTAAAAGGATGTTCCTGTAAAAGGGTGTTCCTGTAAAAGGGTGTTCCTGTAAAAGGGTGTTCCTGTAAAAGGGTGTTCCTGTAAAAGGGTGTTCCTGTAAAAGGTGTTCCTGTAAATGAGTTACCGTAAAAGAGTGTTAAAGATAGATTGACATTAATCGACAATTAAACACACACACACACACACAAAATTGAAATAAATAAATTAAATTTTACAACATCTTTTCTAAACGCCAATCACTTATCTTGCATAAAATTCCATTTAAACACCAGACTTCCTCAAAAGTTAACAATTTTCCAACAAGTTTGTAATAGGCAAATTCAACCATTAAACGAGCAGAAATCAGACCTTTACATGTTAAAACAGTATTGATGGAACCTTTCCCCTCAATTTTAGCTTTTCTTGTCAGCCATATACTTAGTTTCGCTTGTCCATACAAATAATTCAACAAAACATCAACATTCCTTGATTTGTAACAATACTTAGGACCATAAATAAAACCTTGTTGGCTAAAAATATGACCCAACATATCACACCAACATCTGGAAAAGTGGCTCTAATCTGTTACACTCTAAAAACAAATGAAAGATAGTTTCAGTTTCTGAACAAAAAGGGCAAGTAGTTTCACTGGAATTCAAGTGAGCTTTGTGCCTATTTGGGGTTAATATTCCATGTATAATCCTCCACTGTAAATCGCCAGTTCTTTTCTCAGTGGGAATCTTACACAAAGTTCTGGTGTAAGTTTTGGGATTAAGTCAAAAAGTTCAGTTTTACTATCCAAATCAGTCATTTCCATGTCATACAGCTTGGAATAAAAATCAACAACAAATGTGCTCATTTCAGATGGATCATGAAATAAATCACCACCATCATTCCTCAAACACAGCATTTGTTTCTCTTGACACACCTTTCGTTCTAAATTAAAAAAGAATGTTGGTCCATCAATATCTCTAATATGAGAAATACGAGCTCTAACAAGAGCTCCCTTTACTTTTTCATGTAATACATTTTCTAACTGTAATTTTTTTCACATATAACATTTTGTAATTGATTCTCATGTCTTTCCAACATTTTGTTTTCTTTTGAGGAAATACAAGTATATTGTTGGCAGAAAACTTTAATTTGGGTTTTCCCAACTTCCCACCACTGTATGACATCTCTAAAGTCATGTTTATGCATTTGCCATGTCTGCCAAAATAAATTACAATTTGCACAAAAAAACAGCATCTTGTAACAGCTTCTTGTTAAAATGCCAGTACGAACCCACTTTTTGTTGTTTTGACAATATACAATCTATTGTGATCATTTTATGATCTGAGATGATATTTGGGATAATATTGGCATTACAGACTCTATTCCTTGAGTTGTTTAAAATATAAAACTGATCTAATCTAGCAATGAACCGTTCCTTCTGAAACCTTTACCCAAGTGTAGTTTTAGAGAAGGGTTTTCAGTTCTCATTTATATCATTGAACTCAAACTTTTTGATAATATTTGCCAAAACAGAGGAAGACTGACGCTGTGTTTCTTCATGATTTCTATCCATATTAAAATCTAAAGTACAATTAAAATCCCCTCCCATAATCACAATTTCATTTGATTTTAATTTTCTTAAAAAGAACACTTCTCTCAGATCCTTTATTATTTGCATAAATATTCAGAAAAATCACATTGTAATTATTTAATTTAGCTTTGACTACTAGTAAACGGCCTGGCTCTACCTGATGTTCAGATATAATGTTCTCCTCACAGCTTGGACTAAAAACTATAGCGACACCTGAACTAACATTAGAGCCATGACTAAGATACTTTCCTTCCCACCATAGGCCCCATTCTACTTCATTATTTTTATCGCTATGAGTTTCTTGAAGAAAAGTGACTCCAATATTTTTAATTTTTAAACATTCTGACAGCAAAGCCAAAGCTCCATGAAACAGAAAAGTAGGGAAAGACAGAAAAGAAAGGAAAAACAAAAAGACAGCCAGCCATTACAATTATTTAATATTTCCACCAATTCCCTTCCCTATTCTTTTCCTTTGCCTTATCTCAGCTATATATTTTTTCAACCGATAGCGTTTCTGTTATGACAAGACATAATAATTATAAGTTTTCCGTTCCCACACGACTAAAGCAACGAACTTATCAGCATCCAGGAAATAATCATCAATAATCACCTTTCTACCTTTAGTTTCATCCAGAAACTCATTAATCTCTTCCACAGTGTACAAACCATCACCTACTTTCGGACAATCAGATACATCAGAGTAACAATCATCATCCTTATATCCATTATCATCCTCCTGACTCATTAACAATTCTGCAGAAACCACATCTTGAACCATAGACACCTCCTTTAAGGCTATTTCACTACTAACCAGACTGCTCTTCTGGAAAAACCTCAGCAAATGTACTAGAATTTGCACTCACCTCATCTCCTGTGTCCACGACTCGGCCTTCTGAAGCTTTCCCTGGTTCCTGATTCTGATCATCTTGACTCTCCATAGCTGGATGATTCGGATTAACCTCACTCTCAATTATAGGCTCAATTTCCGCATCCCGAGTCTCCTCTGGTCTATTTTTATGCGGACACGAGAATCTTTTGTGGCCGATATGACCACACTCAAAACATCGTAAGCTTTCAGTGCTCGCATATAACACATAGGAACTGTCTCCATCACTTCTGATCACTTTTGTAGCCGGTGCATATAACGGAGTTGCCGCCACAAACATCCCCTTCACCCAAAGTCCATTCTCAATTATTTGATTAACAAGCTGTTCAGTCTTCAAAAAGACACAACAGCTTTATTCATTCGTGAAGCCGAATTTATCTTTTCGTGACCAACCTGATCACCGACTACAATTAATACGTCCTCAATCGAAGCGGTCTGCTCCGGTACACACCGAAACCATTCCGGAGGGAAACCGCACTGGTTCCCCCCATCGGAGCCGCCAAACAGGCCGCAAAACCCGAAACTATCTCAACCCCCCGAAAAGAAAAAAGAAAAAGAGTATACAAATATTTCAAAGACAAAAAAATAAAATAAATTAAATCAATAAAGAAAAAATTAAACAAAAAAAGGGAGAGACAGACAGAGAGAGAGAGAGAGAGAGAGAGAGAGCGAGAGAGAGAGAGAGAGAGAGAGAGAGAGAGAGAGAGAGAGAGAGAGAGAGAGAGAGAGAGAAGAGAGACAGACAGACAGAGAGAGAGAGAGAGAGAGAGAGAGAGAGAGAGAGAGAGAGAGAGAGAGAGAGAGAGAGAGAGAGAGAGAGAGAGAGAGAGAAATCCCATCCTAATCTCTGATCGTGTTCATGTGGGTCTCGAGAGGAAAAGCACAGTATGATAAAATATGCATAACATGTTAAATTTTTCACTGTGTACACAGTGTTTTTAGTGAGTGAGCGTTGAGGGTGTGTGTTTACAGTAGCAATATCACTGCCGTCTATAAACAATAACCTTCAACATCATCACTCACACATCAAGCCCTTCGGTCTTACTCCCTCTTTCTTTTTTGTCTTTAATTTAGATGTCATTTGCTCCTCTTTTTTTCTAATAAAACAGCCATTTCCTTCAAATATTACATGTTTATTTTTTGTAGTCGTTGTTCTCATCATAAAAGAGTTTTCTTTTAAATTTAAGTGTAGCATGTCAAGGGACTGAGCGCATCATATCACACAAATACTCTTCCCTCGAGTTCATGAAAATATCATCGCCTCCAGATCTCTCACACACACTCACAGACACACACACACACAAACACACACATCAAAGTTCTGCCATTACTCGCAATGATCTGGGAAGTTACTTTAGTTGTGGTTTGTACAGTAAAAGGACGGATGCTGATTTCTGTTCATATGATGTAGACTTATTTCTGAAATTAGACCAAGAGTGTATAAAACAAAACTAAATCAAGCAAGAGGAAAAAATAGGTTTGTTATTAAAAAATATTAAAAATAGAGAGAGAGAAAATTTGAGGAATGTTTGTTATTTCAATAGTCCACTTTAGACATTCTAACTATGGGCCCTATTTTAATGATCTGAAATGATAGTATTGAGCGCGAATCGTAAGTACTTTTGTGGATGGGTCTTGAGCGCTGTTGCTATTTTACCGGTGGGATAATTGAATAAAATTGCCTGATAGCATCTGAATATACGCGCAACACACCACTGACTTTAGACTGGGCGATTTCTGGTCAGTGGCGCAATTGTTTTCTGGGAACTGTAAAATAGCACCAGGGATTGTTTGCACCGAAACACACTTCCTTTTTGTGCCGACCCGCCCAGAGAGCGCAGTTCATTCCCTAGTTTACTGACATGCGTCTGTGGACGGAAGAGTCTGTTTTATACGGTGGCAAAATAGGAACGACAAATGCGTTAGTGTACAAAGTCATTTGCGCCGGGTGCAAGATAGGGCCATATAGGTAACATCGCAACTACTGTACATGTCAGCTGACTCTCATAGAGTACCAGTGGACTGTAGTGTAAGACTGTAGTGTAGACTGTAGTGTAGACTGTAGACTGTAGTGTAGACTGTAGTGTAGACTGTAGTGTAGACTGTAGTGTCAGACTGTAGACTGTAGTGTAGACTGTAGTGTAGACTGTAGTGTAGACTGTAGTGTAGACTGTAGTGTAGACTGTAGTGTAGACTGTAGTGTAGACTGTAGACTGTAGTGTAGACTGTAGTGTAGACTGTAGTGTAGACTGTAGTGTAGACTGTAGTGTAGACTGTAGTGTAGACTGTAGTGTAGACTGTAGTGTAGACTGTAGTGTAGACTGTAGTGTAGACTGTAGTGTAGACTGTAGTGTAGACTGTAGTGTAGACTGTAGACTGTAGTGTAGACTGTAGTGTAGACTGTAGACTGTAGTGTAACTGTAGTGTAGACTGTAGTGTAGACTGTAGTGTAGACTGTAGTGTAGACTGTAGTGTAGACTGTAGTGTAGACTGTAGTGTAGACTGTAGACTGTAGTGTAGACTGTAGTGTAGACTGTAGACTGTAGTGTAGACTGTAGTGTAGACTGTAGACTGTAGACTGTAGTGTAGACTGTAGACTGTAGTGTAACTGTAGACTGTAGTGTAGACTGTAGTGTAGACTGTAGTGTAGACTGTAGACTGTAGTGTAGACTGTAGTGTAGACTGTAGTGTAGACTGTAGTGTAGACTGTAGTGTAGACTGTAGTGTAGCTGTAGTGTAGACTGTAGTGTAGACTGTAGTGTAGACTGTAGTGTAGACTGTAGTGTAGACTGTAGTGTAGACTGTAGTGTAGACTGTAGTGTAGACTGTAGTGTAGACTGTAGTGTAGACTGTAGTGTAGACTGTAGACTGTAGTGTAGACTGTAGTGTAGACTGTAGTGTTAGACTGTAGTGTAGACTGTAGTGTAGACTGTAGTGTAGACTGTAGACTGTAGTGTAGACTGTATGTAGTGTAGACTGTAGTGTAGACTGTAGTGTGACTGTAGTGTAGACTGTAGTGTAGACTGTAGTGTAGACTGTAGTGTAGACTGTAGACTGTAGTGTAGACTGTAGTGTAGACTGTAGTGTAGACTGTAACTGTAGTGTAGACTGTAGTGTAGACTGTAGTGTAGACTGTAGTGTCAGACTGTAGTGTAGACTGTAGTGTAAACTGTAGTGTACTGTAGTGTAGACTGTAGACTGTAGTGTAGACTGTAGTGTAGACTGTAGACTGTAGTGTAGACTGTAGTGTAGACTGTAGACTGTAGTGTAGACTGTAGACTGTAGTGTAGACTGTAGTGTAGACTGTAGACTGTAGTGTAGACTGTAGTGTAGACTGTAGACTGTAGTGTAGACTGTAGTGTAGACTGTAGTGTAGACTGTAGTGTAGACTGTAGTGTAGACTGTAGTGTAGACTGTAGTGTAGACTGTAGTGTAGACTGTAGTGTAGACTGTAGTGTAACTGTAGTGTAGACTGTAGACTGTAGTGTAGACTGTAGTGTACTGTAGTGTAGACTGTAGTGTAGACTGTAGTGTAGACTGTAGTGTAGACTGTAGACTGTAGTGTAGACTGTAGTGTAGACTGTAGTGTAGACTGTAGACTGTAGTGTAGACTGTAGTGTAGACTGTAGTGTAGACTGTAGACTGTAGTGTAGACTGTAGTGTAGGGGGGGGGGCAGTAAATTATCAGAACATTTTACGTGAACCAATCGTTTAAAGCCAAATTTGACTTAATATGCATTATGCACTTCATTTATCCAAATAAAAAAGCAATCTTCCGTCCGTCTTATTCTTCAGCCGGAGTGGATGGAGAACTGTTTGATATTGACAGGTCTGTTCCTTTAACACGCCCTCTTCAGTAAGAATAGAAAGTGAATTTGAAAGCTCTCTGTATAAGAATAGGTATTGTGTTTTTCTTTCTCTCCCTCCGTTTCTTTCTTTCTTGTTGCCTTAAATTATTCCTCCCTTTAATAGCATCAAATGCGTGACAGCACCTTTGTGTACCTTCGCACGCCCATACTGTGGGAATTGCCGAGGCCAGGGAATCCTGCGCTCTGATTGGCTCAAAGCCTTGATGTGGCGCTCGAGCACAGATCTCACTCTTCTTTCAGTCTGTTTCTATCCTCCCTCTCTCTATCGCTCCCGTGGAGAGATGATTTACGGGAATCATCCCTCTGTTCTCCAGGCCTTCAGTGCAAGCGCTCTCTTTCTTTTCACTCATGAGGGTTTCTGCCTCTCTCTCTCTCTCTCTCTCTCTCTCTCTCTCTCTCTCTCTCTCTCTCTCGCTCTCTCTCTCTCTCGCTCTCTCTCTCTCTCTCTCTCTCTCTCTCTCTCTCTGTACCAAATCGCCTCTGGCAAAAGGAAGAATGCTTTGACTCTTCCGTCTGTAGTTGTCCATGATCAAAGCTTCCGTAAGTCTGTCCTGACAGTCGATGTGTGCTGGTCGTAACCCTTTGCTTATGTCCCTTTGAATCCATCACACTTTAGAGATGTGTGTGAGGACGAGTGACGGCGGTCCTGTTTCTCCACATTAAAACACATTTGAACTCAGTTCCTCTTAGTTTGTGGTATTTATGAATATGATGATCTACTAAAGAGGACGATCGTCCCGTTTCAAACTCTCCTGATCAACACTCTTCTTTAGGTGACCACGTCTTCTGTTGTCCTCTTTCTAAGACCAGCTCACTCACTGACACACACACACACACACTCACTCACTCACTCACTGACACACACACACTCACTCACTCACTCACTCACTCACTCACTCACTCACTCACTCACTCACTCACTCACTCACACACAGAGGAGAGCCAGAGGAGAACTGGCCCCGACTCGAGCCTGGGTTCTCCCAAGGTTTTTTCTCCATCCAATCTGATGGAGTTTTGGTTCCTTGCCACTGTTGCCTTGCTTTTGGCTTGCTTAGTTGGGTTTATTTAACATTTAACAATATTATTGATCTGTGTTGTACTACTGTCACGTTATCACTGTGAAGCTGCTTTGATACAGATCTGTATTGTGAAAGCGCTATATAAATAAATGTGACTCTGACTTGACTTGAGCACACACACACACACTCACACGCACTCTCACACACGGCACCGACACACACACTCACACACTCACTCACTCACTTCGCTCGCTCGCTCGCTCACTCGCTCGACTCGCTCAGCTCGCTCACTCACTCACTCACTCACTCACTCACTCACTCACTCACTCACTCACTCACACACTCGCTCACTCACTCACTCACTCACTCGCTCACTGCTCACTCACACACTCACTCACACTCACTCACTCACTCACTCACTCACTCACTCGCTCACTCACTCACTCACTCACTCACTCACTCACTCACTCACTCGCTAGCGCGCTCGCTCACACACTACACTCGCTCGCTCACTCGACTCGCTCGCTCGCTCGCTCACTCGCTCGCTCGCTCACTCAGCTCGCTACGCTACGCTCGCTCGCTCGCTCGCACGCTCGCTCGCACGCTCGCTCGCTCACTCGCTCGCTCGCTCGCTCGCGCTCGCTCGCTCGCTCGCTCGCACACTCGCGCGCTCGCTCAGCTCACTCGCTCAGCTCGCTCGCTGCGCTCGCTCGCACGCTCGCACGCTCGCTCGCTCGCGCGCTCGCTCGCTCGCTCGCTCGCACGCTCGCTCGCTCACTCGCTCGCTCGCTCGCTCGCTCGCTCGCTCGCACGCTCGCTCGCTCGCTCACTCGCTCGCTCGCTCGCTCGCACGCTTCGCTCGCTCGCACGCTCGCTCGCTCGCACGCTCGCTCGCGCTCGCTGCGCTCGCTCGCTCGCTCGCTCGCTCGCTCGCTCGCTCGCTCGCTCGCTCGCTCGCGCTCGCTCGCGCGCTCGCTCGCTCGCTCGCTCGCTCGCTCACTCGCTCGCTCGCACGCTCGCTCGCTCGCACGCTCGCTCGCTCGCTCGCTCGCTCGCTCGCTCGCTCGCTCGCTCGCTCGCTCGCTCGCTCACTCGCTCGCTCGCTCGCTCGCTCGCTGCGCTCGCTCGCTCGCGCGCTCGCTCGCTCGCTCGCTCGCCGCTCGCTGGCTCACTCGCTCGCTGCTGCGCTCGGCTCGCTCGCTGCGCTCGCTGCGCTCGCTCGCTCGCTCGCGCGCTCGCTCGCTCGCTGCCGCTCGCTCGCGCGCTCGCTCGCTCGCTCGCGCGCTCGCTGCGCTGCGCTGGCGCGCTCGCTGCGCTCGCTCGCTCGCTCGCGCACTCGCTCGCTCGCTGCGCTCGCTCGCTGCGCTCGCTCGCGCTGCGCTCGCCGCTGCGCTCGCTCACTCGCTCGCTCGCTCGCTGCGCTCGCTCGCTCGCTGCGCTGGCCGCGCTGCGCTCGCTCGCTCGCTGGCTCGCTCGCTCGCTGCGCTCGCTGGCGGCTCGCTGCGCTCGCTCGCTCGCTCGCTCGCTGCGCTCGCTCGCTCGCTCGCTGCGCTCGCTCGCTCGCTCGCTCGCGCTCGCTCGCTCGCTCGCTCGCTGCGCTCGCTCGCTCGCTCGCTCGCTGCGCTGCGCTCGCTGGCGCGCTCGCTCGCTGCGCTCGCTCGCTCGCTGCGCTCGCGCGCTCGCTCGCTCGCTCGCTCGCTCGCTGGCTCGCTCGGCTCGCTGGCTCGGCTCGCTCGCTGCGCTCGCTCGCTCGCTCGCTCGCTGCGCGCGCTCGCTGGCTGCGCTCGCTCGCTCGCTCGCTGCGCTCGCGCGCTCGCTCGCTCGCGCGCTCGCTCGCTCGCTCGCTCGCTCGCTCGCTCGCTCGCTCGCTCGCTCGCTCGCTGGCTCGCTCGCGCGCTCGCTCGCGCGCTCGCTCGGCTGCGCTGGCTCGCTCGCTCGCTGCTCGCTCGCTCGCTCGCTCGCTCGCTGCGCGCTCGCTCGCTCGCTCGCTCGCTCGCGCTGACGCTGCGCTCGCTCGCCGCGCTCGCTCGCTCGCTCGCTCGCTCGCTCGCGCGCTCGCTCGCACGCTCGCTCGCTCGCTCGCGCTCGCTGCGCTCACGCTCGCTCGCTCGCTCGCCGCGCTCGCACTCGCTGCGCTCGACGCGCTCGCTCGCTCGCTCGCTCGCCCTGCGCGCGCTCGCTCGCTCGCTCGCTCGCTCGCTCGCTCACTCGCTCGCTCGCTCGCTCGCTGGCGCGCTCACTCGCTCGCTCACTCACTCAGCTCGCTCACTCACTCACTCACTCACTCACTCACTCACTCACACGCTCACTCACTCACTCACACACTCACTCACTCACTCACTCACTCACTCACTCACTCACTCACTCACACACTCACTCACTCACTCACTCACTCAATCACTCACTCACTCACTTACTCACTCATGCACAACTCTCTCTCTCTCTCTCACACACACACACAGCGCTGCAGTCGAGTACATGGCTGATGAATGGCTTTGTGTTGTGTCTGTGGGGTTTCTGTCAGACAGGTCAGTCTCTATTAAATTAGCACTTGTCAATGTGGCATCGGCTGATTGATCAATGGTATGTCAGACAGGAGCAGGAGAGAGAGAGAGAGAGAGAGAGAGAGAGAGAGAGAGAGAGAGACAGAGAGAGAGAGAGAGAGAGAGAGAGAGAGAGAGAGAGAGAGAGAGAGACGAGAGAGAGAGAGAGAGAGAGAGAGAGAGAGAGAGAGAGAGAGAGACAGAGAGAGAGAGAGAGAGAGAGAGAGAGAGAGAGAGAGAGAAGAGAGAGAGAGAGAGAGAGAGAGAGAGAGAGAGAGAGAGAGAGAGAGAGGAGCTGAAGCCGAAGCTGCTTTAATTCTCTCTAAACCTTCATTGATCACATTGTTCATCGTTACTGATTTTGTTAAGAATGGCAGGTTCAAAACACACACACACACATGGACACACACACAATTTTGAATAACTTTTTTTGTTAATCTGAAAATGCTTCTAAATTCTCAACATTGATCTGAAATTCTGCCTCGTTTATATTTGTCCACACACACACACACACACTGAATTTTTACATATTTGTGTGCGAGGACAATTGTGCAGATATGTTGATGTTTATGTTCAGTGTATGGGTCTGTGTATCACAACTTACTATTAATATAATACAGATATTGAACTCTTAACCCTGAATCATCTGATCACAGCACAGCTGGCACAACACGATGTTTTCAGCAGAAATGTCACGAGGTTATTATTCTTTTTTATTTATTGATCAGTCCCCCCTCCAATAAAAATATGCATTAAAAATGGCAGAAAAACTAAGGCAACCACTAGAATTTTTCTATTTAAATGATGAATATAATGTATTATACATTAATGTATAATAATGCCCTATATGACAGATTTTCTGTGACTTTCAGACTCTGACTAAGCACGACTCTCCAGTGCCACAGATTCAGCACCAAACATGCAGGAATGTCCAGCTTTCTCCTTTAGTGCGTGTGATGGTCACTCGTTCTAGCACACACACACACACACACACACTCAGACTCTGCACGCTTCCCTCGGCCGTCTCATGGGCTGATGTATAAAGGGTTCAGCTTTCTCTGTGTGTTAGCATGTGTCTAAACACAAGCACACTTCACTCTGGAAATCACCTCACACCTTCACCTCCGCTTGCCTGAGTGTGTGTGTGTGTGTGTGTGTGTGTTCTGCGAGACCGGACAGAGAGTCGTCAGGGAGCCGCGAGTGTCAGCCATGCAAATAATCACTTACTTACACTCTTTGAGTTTGCTATGGTTAAGGCAAATCACTGTCTGAAAATGAGCTGAGAACAACTCTTCTCTCTCTCTCTCTCTCTCTCCATCTGCTCTTCTTGTTGAGGGGAGAGAGAGAGAGGAGAGAGAGAGAGAGAGAGAGAGAGAGAGAGAGAGGAAATGGAAAATGTTGCAAATCCCGCTCTTGAATATTGCTACTGAATAACTGCGAAATATATTTTGTGCTTGATAGAACATCATATCTGCACTGGTTTATGATTTGATGACTTTCAAATCCATCTCAGAGGTTTCCATCCAAATGTACCTGTTTAAATCAACAACAGGCAGGGGACATTCCTGTGTGTGTGTGTGTGTGTGTGTGTGTGTGTCAGACATAATCTTCTGACAGTCTGAAGTTCACCAATGTTCGCTAAAATCTTTCTTCTCTTCCATGTGGGAACACTTGTGCAGCGATCTTAAAACACATTAATAGCGAAACCTGTGATTTTCAACTTCAAAACATTTCATTAATAACATTGGGACACGATATAAATAAGGCAAGACTTCAAAAACTAAATAAGGGGACATAAATAATCATTCTTGCATTAAAACAGAGCATTTGTTAAATGACTGAAGAGCACATTCTGCTTTCTCATGTTCATATCTTCAGTGTGTGATGTTGATGTGTGAGGTCTTCTCTTATATCAGAGTCAGTGTTCCTGAACTCCTGAAACGCCTCCATTGTCTCTTGAGTTTCTCCCGGGAACACGTTCTCAATATTCCTCATTATAATAATTCATGCGCAGAATAAAGGGGCGGGGCCTGGTTGAGTTAGTTAGTAGTGTGTTAAACTGGCGGTTCTAGAAAGTCAGCACAGACGACACTGAACACTATTGAGCAGATCATGTGACCGCTGTCTTATAATCCGCCTGTGTTGTTATTGCTTGTTGAACAGAGGTGGAGCTTAAGCTCATTTGTATTTAAAGGGACACACACAAAAACTGTGCATTTTTGCTCACGCCCAAAAAGCCACAATAAATGATCTGTGGCTGAGAGACGATGTTTTTGATTTTCCTGAAGAAATCAACAGGTCTGTGGGTTGCATCGGCACACACACACACACACACACACACACACACACACACACACACACACACACACACACACACTTCTGTTCTCTGGTTTGATCCTGAGTGTCTCTGTGTACCTAGATTTCAGCAGCTTGCCTGGACGGATTAAAGCAGAAGCGATGTTTTTAATCAAAGTGTGGTGATCCCTGCAAGGCAAATTACTGCCAGCCGGAGAGCGCCAACCTTGGCACGGCGAGTCCTGGATCTACGGGCCTGTGGTCTGGCACACACACACACACACACACACTTCAGCCAAGCGAGACTTCATCCTGATCTTAAATACGAGAGAACATCTGCCTCCAAGATGCAGGAGAGCAAACCCAGCGACTCGATCCACATCGAGCCTTCAGATGAACACGTCCTCCGTCGCTCTGATGAAGAATCGGCCAGATTTCAGGAACCTCACCTCCAAAATAATGACCTTTTCATTCATATATAATGATCATCAATTGTCAACAATATTGTGTTTGAAACATTTAAATCTGACAAATAATCTCAATAATCAAATGAGTCAACGTGGAACTTTTTCATCTCTGTAACTTATTAATAATCAATATTATTCCATTTGTTTCTGGCTTAATTTAAGGAATAATTTTATTCATCCAAAGTAAAGAAATTAGTATTTAACAAATATAACATTTAAACATGTTCATTTCAATCATATACTAATGCAAACAAACTACTATGATTTATATGTGGTGTGTTTAATATTTATCCGTATGTTGAAGCATCTATGAAGCCAGATGTTGCTCACACACACACACACACACACACACACACACTCTCAGGGATTGTGCCGATGTGTGTTTGCTGTGTTCCTGCTGAGGATTCTGGGAACTCTACGGGATCAGAGCGAACCGGAAGTCTTCACAATCCCAGTTAAAGACGTGAGGAATGAGGATTCACAGGGAAGCCGGGGATTCTGGGAAACCGCCCTGATCCCAGAGTCAGATCTCAGCGTCCAATCAGAATCCTCATCCGGATATTAATGAGCCACTGGTTTAAGAAATCTGGGCAACCGCACCGTTTTCAGATGAACAGTGTTCCCACAATGCCGAACGCAGATCAAGGTGCGTGCTTGATTCGTCTGTTCGTCCTGTTTATTGTTCGTGCATTAATAATCAATTCTGTCCTTGTGTTTCGCACAGCAGTGAAAGGCCCGTCGCTTCCTGAAACGGACAAATAATTAACAGCGCACTGATGAAGATCATTTGGAAAATTAAAAATCATCAACAACATTTTTTGTGGAGCACACGTCTTTTGTGCATATTAATTAAGCATTATTGTGAATAATTAGGTGGCCTCCAGTAAGGAATCTTCAGCAAACAGAGAACCGGCTGATTAATGCACTCGTGACGACCTCGCTGTGTGTGTGTGTGTGTGTGTGTGTGTGTGTGTATGTGTGTGTGTCCTGGCCGAACCCAACGCAGACCGTCAGGAACATCAATTATTATTAACAGCCACAATATTATAGTTATATATTATTAAACTTGCAATGATATATCACAAGTATTATTATTTATTATTATATTGTATTTTGCATTAAAGAAAGAAAGAGAAAATTCCTGTAATATCAATAGTACCGTATGTATTAAGTTTAATTTATGCTAATTTAAGCAAAAAAAAAAACATGATTTGTTTTACTGTGTTTGAACTGCATTACAGGAACACGAATTTATAAGTTGAATCACCATAATGAATAATTTACAGAAAGTAATGATATTGAGGTCATAATTTTCCTAGGTAAATAATGCAACCATTAGAAATGAAAAAATAGGATGAAATGTCTTGACAGATTTTGGTTAAACCTTTTCATTGGTTAAACATATTTTGAGTAAAACGTAAACAAAAATAAATCAAATATGAAAACACAGCAGTAAAGATGTGCAGTATCTCTGTTATTCTCTCACACACTTCTCCTGAAAGACCCGCCCTGCTCCTGTGATGAGGAGACACAGCTTTCATTAAATATGTATCAATATACGACATGTAGGAGAATATGCTGGACAAATGTTTGGTGATTAAGAGAGAGAGATATGGCTAAATGCTGTTCAGCGCTCATAAATCTCAGCTAATTACAGTCGTGAAGGAAAACCTGGAGGAGCCTTGATCGGGTCAAAGGTCAAGCTGTTGGGCTCTGAGGTGACCTACATCAAACCATGAGGAATTATGGGAGAGAGAGAGAGAGAGAGAGAGAGAGAGAGAGAGATGGAGGTGTTTCTGAGTCACTCGAAAGTGTGCGGTTGGTTTGAAAGCCTTTGTGGCTTTACTTGAAGCCTTTATGTGTAATGAACTATAGAGGTATTCATAATGTATATTGTAATGCATGGCATCTTTTCATAACTGTAACCTATATATAGCTATAACTGTCATAAAGTTAAAATTATTAGAATCTATGTTCTGAAATTGATTGTTAATTAATGCATTAAAATACTTTATAATGCATTAAAGGCTTCAAGTAAACCATTAAAACACTTATTAACTGACCCTCATGTTCTCAAACACCTCCACATACTCCAGGTCGTCACATCACAGGGTTACCCCATACTCCAGGTCGTCACGTCACAGGGTTACCCCATACTCAGGTCGTCACATCACAGGGTTACCCCATACTCAGGTCGTCACATCACAGGGTTACCCCATACTCCAGGTCGTCACGTCACAGGGTTACCCCATACTCAGGTCGTCACATCACAGGGTTACCCCATACTCAGGTCGTCACGTCACAGGGTTACCCCATACTCAGGTCGTCACATCACAGGGTTACCCCATACTCAGGTCGTCACGTCACAGGGTTACCCCATACTCAGGTCGTCACATCACAGGGTTACCCCATACTCCAGGTCGTCAACGTCACAGGGTTACCCCATACTCAGGTCGTCACATCACAGGGTTACCCCATACTCAGGTCGTCACATCACAGGGTTACCCCATACTCCAGGTCGTCACAGTCACAGGGTTACCCCATACTCAGGTCGTCACGTCACAGGGTTACCCCATACTCAGGCTCGTCACATCACAGGGTTACCCCATACTCCAGGTCGTCACATCACAGGGTTACCCCATACTCAGGTCGTCACGTCACAGGGTTACCCCATACTCAGGTCGTCACGTCACAGGGTTACCCCATACTCAGGTCGTCACATCACAGGGTTACCCCATACTCAGGTCTGTCGACATCACAGGGTTACCCCATACTCAGGTCGTCACGTCACAGGGTTACCCCATACTCAGGTCGTCAACGTCACAGGGTTACCCCATACTCAGGTCGTCACGTCACAGGGTTACCCCATACTCAGGTCGTCACGTCACAGGGTTACCCCATACTCAGGTCGTCACATCACAGGGTTACCAATACTCAGGTCGTCACATCACAGGGTTACCCCATACTCAGGTCGTCACATCACAGGGTTACCCCATACTCCAGGTCGTCACATCACAGGGTTACCCCATACTCAGGTCGTCACATCACAGGGTTACCCCATACTCCAGGTCGTCAAGTCACAGGGTTACCCCATACTCAGGCTCGTCACATCACAGGGTTACCCCATACCAGGTCGTCACATCACAGGGTTACCCCATACTCAGGTCGTCACATCACAGGGTTACCCCATACTCAGGTCGTCACATCACAGGGTTACCCCATACTCAGGTCGTCACATCACAGGGTTACCCCATACTCCAGGTCGTCACAGTCACAGGGTTACCCCATACTCAGGTCGTCACGTCACAGGGTTACCCCATACTCGAGGTCCGTCACGTCACAGGGTTACCCTAGTACTCCAGGTCGTCACATCACAGGGTTACCCCATACTCAGGTCGTCACATCACAGGGTTACCCCATACTCAGGTCGTCACATCACAGGGTTACCCCATACTCAGGTCGTCACATCACAGGGTTACCCCATACTCCAGGTCGTCACATCACAGGGTTACCCCATACTCAGGTCGTCACATCACAGGGTTACCCCATACTCCAGGGTCGTCACATCACAGGGTTACCCCATACTCAGGTCGTCACGTCACAGGGTTACCCCATACTCAGGTCGTCAAGTCACAGGGTTACCCCATACTCTAGGTCGTCACATCACAGGGTTACCCCATACTCCAGGTCGTCACATCACAGGGTTACCCCATACTCCGGCATGTTTCAATCTGAGTGAAATATGTCTTAATCGTGTGTGTGTGTGTGTGTGTGTGCCCGTGAGTGTGTGTGTTGTGAGTGTGTGTCTGTAAGTGTGTGTGTGTGTGTGATAAGGATCCCGCCCCGTCAGATCCACCCGTCTGCGCTGCGACCTCGAGTTTGTCTTTGGAAGTGAGAGTTTGTTGTCGCGGCGCCTTTGACTGAGGTCATATCAAATTAACAGTCAAAAATAGCATACCATTAATTTCTTCTGCACATAAATCTTAAAGGTTGACCTGATTTTTAATGTTAAACTGTGTGAAGAAATTAAAGAGTACGACAGAAGACGGTACACACTCAGACTGAACTACTTTTAGTCTTGTGTGTGTGTGTGTGTGTGTGTGTCGCGTGTGTGATCGGGAATTGTTTCATTGTTTCAGTCCTCAGCAACAGTTACACATGTACTTTATAATGTATAACACATGAAAGACAGGTAAAGTGTTTATTATATATTGTAGAGGGCTGTCATTTTTCATTGATAATTGTAACCGAAGGTAAAATGCATTCAGATTCGTTGTTACGTTGTTACGTCTAAAGTTGTTGTGGAAATTGTGTTTTAATGCATTGCTCTTTCTAAAGGTGCATCAATGAACATAAGATATGAAACATGAATGTGATGTACAAGTAAAGCAATAAATCATAATAAATCTGCTTTAACCCTGGTAAACCCTTAATGATTCTATAATACTGATATGATAAATCACACCATGTCCAATAAATTACATTTATATGTAATGAACAATTCTCTCCCTAATTAACACCCTTCATTAGTGTAACTGTATCTGTTTACCACATTAATATTGTGTGTTTGTGTTTATCAGCATTTCTCGCAGCGGCTTCGAATAGAATCAGAATCATAACCATCAGTTTCATAATTACGATTCTTTAAATGTGTGCCATTATGCAGAGAAGTTGCGTGAACACTTTCATTAATAAGCCATTAACAAATATTACTCCGCCTAATGTGTAACAGATCACTAGTCCATGCAGATATGAACACACATGAAAATATATGAATCAAAGCTTCTTGACGTTTCTCTCTATTTGAATGTACACTGACTAATGATCTGTTGAACATTAACTAACGCCTCTGTTAAAGTCACCAGTGGAAGTCGACGGAAACTTCTCCACTCAGCGCAGCGCTAATCAGTTCTCAGGTAATACAGTTCTCGGCTAAGTTTAGCAGCTTAACGCCTTTAATTGTATCCGGGTGCTAACAAGCTTCAGCGCGTCTTAACAATATGAGTCAGCGTCGCATAGTTTAAATAGATCCTAATTATTATCTCTTGTTAAAGGTTTTAGATTTGTTGGCTCTTGTGCAACAGAATGATAAAGCTTCCCGCTTTTCAAACAGGAGCATTACGAGTGCTACTTTATTACGTCACATTCAGCGCCGGAGCCAAGTCTGGAGGAGATTACGCTCGACTCAAGCCCACCTCCTGATAAACTCCCACAACACACTCAATTACAGCGTTTGCATTAGGGTGTCTTTGTGCTGTTTGTTATTCCAGCATTGTGGATATGAAGAGACAGTGGCTTCACTGGCTCAAGATGAGTCGACCGACGGCTGGAACTCACTCACACACACACAAAATCAGGCTCATATATATGTGAGGAAAACCCGTATTCCTGCGGCATGTCGATATCACGATCACTAGATCTGTAGGAACACGACATTGAGTCCAATCTTTAGTTTTAACTGATAATCATTTGTTTTACTCACGTAAAACTCATGTTCTTCATAGTCAAACACACACACACACACACTAGTTCTTGTTCCAGAAGCGTTTGACTCGGATACAATAGAAGAAAGCCTGACGAGCGTCTGCAGTTCCTCAGCGCTGATGGATGACCTCGGAGAAGCGATCTGATGGAGCTTTAACCTGATTTAAGTCTATACACGGTTAAAGTCCACAAATATGCGTCTCGCGGTGATAACTTCACAAACACAGAGCAAAGCGACCCAACTTCTCTGTGCCAGTAAAGTAATAAGTGTCTGCATTTAGCATTTTAATGGTTTCTCAAAAAGAAAAGAAAAAAGGGGTTATAGTGTTTAAGGGGGTTTACACTTTTTCTCATCAAAAACTGATGTAGCAGAAGACAGACAATGAAGAGCAAACGCAAGAGAATAAACCCGAACAGCATTATGAGAGGCATTAATAAAGCACAGACTGAACCCATGGTGGAGGCGGAGTGTGTGTGTGTGTGTGTGTGTCAGGGTCTTTCATGTGGTGGAGCACATCGGCCCATCAGGAGTCTCAAAACTGCAGAACAAAAGAGTCTCCCGAACCCGTGCAGAAGCCTGAGCTGAACCAGATGAAGCCTGGACGAGTCTCGGGACGTCAGAGGAGCCCACGGCACACTCACACACACTCACAAACACACACAACGCTTCTGTTCAATAGACTTTAATATGATCCTGATTTGGCCTTTGGAAAGTCCTGTCCTGTGGTGGACCCACATCACACTCCTGATGACAGACAGGGAATCATTCCATCCATCCATCCATCCATCCATCCGTCCATCTGTCCATCCATCTATAATACACCAGTCTCATCTGTCCATCCATCTATAATCCATCCATCCATCTATAATTCATACCATCTGTCCATCCATCTATAATCCATCCATCCATCTGTCCATCCATCCATCTGTCCATCCATCCATCTGTCCATCCATCCATCCTGTACATATCCATCCATCCATCCGTCCATCCATCCAATTGTCCATAATCCATGTATCCATCCATTCGTCCATAATCCATTTATCCATCCATCTATAATCCATCTATAATCCATCCATCCATCAACCATCCATTAATCCATTATCCATTTATCCATCCATCCATTTATCCATCCATCATCCATCCATAATCCATTCATCCATCCATCCATCTATAATCCATTTATCCATATATAATCCATCCATATTTCAATAAATCTGTATAGATACAGCAGATACTCTTAGAGCATTATGAGTTCATAAGACAAAATGGAAAACATTCAGGCAATCTTTGTCAAAGCAACATGAAAGTTTGTCTTGATGATAAACGTCTCTCTGCCTGTTTTTGATCCTGAGGTTTGTGGTCAGGCTGTTCATTGGTGAAGTGGGTTACCCTGCATAAAAGCTTAAATGCGGCGCACACACACACACACACACACACACACACACGCGACACCTGGCACCGTTCAGCTCCAGCACACAATATAGTAAACATTTCAGTGTCGCCTGAATCACACACAGACGTCCTCACCGCACCGAGATAATGATCATCACTTTCCACATGTTTAACCTGATACACGACACACAACAGTGAAGAAAAACCTGATGCACGACACACAACAGTGAAGAAAGATCTCCAGGAGCTTCTGTAACACCAAACCTGCTCATAAACTCCAAAACATGCATGCAAAACTTTAACATAAAAACTTATTTAAATACTGTTTTCGCAATCCATTTGACCTTCCATTTCCAATGTGAAAAATGCAAGACAATACATGATCCAGACACATTTGTTGACCACTGAAAAAATTGCTTTATTCGAAATTAGATTAAATAAAGGCTGAAATGTAAAAACGCTAAATTTATGTAACCACTGAAGCTGCTACCGTTTGCATACTACTGAAACATGTATTATACATACTAAACATGTGCTTTCCTCATCTGGTGGGGTTTGTACAGTAGAACGCTAATATTCCACTGTGAGACGATCATTCAGACCTGCAGATCATACATGACGCCTCGCAGAACATGTGGAGAGACTTACCAGGATTTGATGTTTCTGACGCTTCTATAATCAGGATTTTAACTGCAGACATCAGGAGAGATGGAAGTGTGTGTTTAATTCTAACCTCTGTGAAGTCAGTACTTCACTGGGTCATTTCTAATTTAAAAGCAGAGCTTTACTAGTAGCTCTTTCATCCTTTTTAAAGACATTTCAGCATACGGTAGCCAGAAGGTATGCTTTAAATATATGTCATTTACCAGCTTTCAGAGGGCAAATCTGGGCTTTACTGAGGAACGTTACAGTTACCGATGAGCACTACAGGAACAGAACGCACTGAGACGACTGCTTCAAACAAAGAACTGGAATTAAATGTTCAATGTTAATATCTCGTTCTATTTGTCCAACACGACTACTTTCCAGCAGAAGCAAACACAAAGCAGCAAAACCCCAGCCAATCGGATCGTGGTTGGTGATTAATATTCATTGTGTTTGACCAATAGGATTTCATGGTGGGTGTGGCTACTCAAATGGGAAATAAAATGGCATTCTCACACATTTGAAAAGGTGATACACAAAATTGAGCTACTCAGACACGAACATAGTGCCGGCCCAGATCCGGCCCACATCTGGCCCACATGGATTTCACACGGCTCACACAGATGTGGACAGAATATGGGCCGAACCTATGTTGGTGTATGATCGCATGGAACCGTGCAAATGAGAGATATTCATATGCCGACGTCCCTTTGAAAAGACTACGCCTGTGCACGTGTAACACACGTGAAACACAGACTGGACTTGGGTAAAGGCATTCACACTCGAGCATCTCAGCCTGTGTTAGGGTCTTAGACTTAGCCTGACTCTTTAGATTAACTCTGACGATTCTTCACGCGAACTAAAGCTTGGATTGTCCGCTGAAGTGTCCGACTCACAGTAGCATTGTCAGTTTATCAGGTGCGCTGTAGGTTTGGGAACATGAAAACCAGCTGGAGAAAAGCTTTTCCCGGTGCTCACGTTCCCCTCTTGAGAGCCGAGAACACACGGTTACTCAACTCAACATCAGCGCACAGACACAGCAAATCAAACTCAACCAAAGACAAACAAAACAACTCATTTGCACACAAAAGCAGAGCGATTAACTGCTGTCGAGCGGCTCCTGTAAACAGGCGTCGTGTTGAGATGACACAGCTGTAGGCGCACTTAAACACAACCACGTCGTCTCCTCACACACACACACATACACACACTCCTTGAGTCAAAAAAACAGTGTTTCGGATGGTGGACCACAGATTCCTTTGAGCAAAAGCCTCGATATTTCCAAATCATTCCATTAACATGGATCTACACAAGAAGTAGAGGAAACAGGGAGGTGTTGTGAACTTCGAAGAATAGACAGACAGCCAATGTAACTGAAGAAAAAAATATTTCCCATGAAGGACCCATAAAGAAACCTTCCTACGGGAGAGAAGGACTGTCTCGCTCCCCAAGCCTTCCAGACGACCCGTGAACCCTGTTAAACCTTGACAGGTCTATTTAGGTTTAACTTAATTGTTTACAAACCTGTTCGGCTGAGGTCTGCAGGAGAGGTTTCATTTAGATTAATGATATGGAGCCGCTTTCTAATGAGGGTGTTTGACAGTAGACACTTCCATTCGCCGGGCCTCTGGGAAGAGCCTTTGTACTTCAGGTAATTACACACAAACCCTTCACATACTCTAACCTCTCCAGCTTCACACACACACACACACACACACACACACTGGTGTTAGTTAATGCTAAATGCACTCAAGCATTGGACAAAATGGTTCAGGACAGACACATGCAATTAGCTTTTGCTCTTTTGTGTGTTGTAAGCAGCAAGGACGCACGTTTGTAGATCTGAACCCACAGGAAAAGTAAAATCACAAATACGATCTGATTAATATCTCAGTCGATTCTCCTAGAATGCAATGGAAGAAAAAGGAGGTTGTTATTCTCACACGTGTCTCTTCTAATGTATAATCTAAAACAAGTATAGTCCATATGAACTCACATACCTGAACTCTAGAGGTGATACTTATCCTAAATTTGAGCCTTAAAAGATCCATTTTTCATTTGATAGATGCTTTTTACATGGCATTCGAAGGTTCACATTTGATCAGTTGATGCATTCCCTGGGAATCGAACCCATGATGTGTTTGAGCTACAGTCTCTGAAATCTGTGTTTCTGGCTAATGTACGGTAAAATACGACACACACACGATCCCAGCGCTGTGTACACACGATGTGGCAGTCTCCGTCCCGCAGGACTGCTCACTTTCTTCATTTGACTTGAATTCAGCTTGGCACGTCCTCGGCAGTGCAGGAGCTCGGGGGAAATCTACGTTTAGTCCCAGTTGTTTGGTGAGGTTTTGTGCTGGAAAAGGCAGGAGACAATAGAACGGGCCAGAGACGGGCCGCTATTGAGCGTGGAGAAAGTGCAGAACAAAGTGATTCGTGTGAAAGGCGAGTGGGAAGAAAGAGACAGATTATCTTAATTATCATTCAGAGGCCGCTCGCAGCAGCACCTGTGCATGAATAATAACATTTATCAGCGCTCGGAGATGTGCGAACATTCTTTAAATCACCCTCATTACCGCAGCGCCGAGAGATCAGCCCTGAATTATCCATGTCTACACACAGGCGAACACACGGCACCTCCCTCTCTCCGAGGACGGGCGTGCGTGTGTAAGAGCCCATACGGGAGCCGTACGGTGGGCGCGGGACACAAAGACCTGGGGGGGGGGGGGCATGGCTTCAGCATGCATTAGCTCAGACCTCGCCGCGCTCCCACTGCTCAGATCCAATATTGTCTTGATGTGAAAAGCATTTGATGGGATAAGGGCCGGGTGAATGACTGAGGCTCCTTTCTGTCACACGCGATCACTTCTGTTTAGCTGAGAACCTCGTCACCAGACACACGTTCATATTTACGAATTACCACACGTTAATGGAATGCTATGCAGCCAGACACGGGAAATTAAAAACGGAGCCACGGAAAAACATTTTATAAATGACTCGGATAAACGACAAAGAAAAGCCGTAATGAACGACTGGGAAACTTGCAACGCGGCCAAAAGCGTTGAACCGAAGGAGTTTGGCAGTATGTGACACCCGTAGAAGTTTGTGTTTTCTTGCTCTCTTCTAAATAGAGCTGTTATTTCTTCTGTTGAAGCAGAATCTGCTAAGAATCTTCATGCAGTTCGTTTACATACAAAACATCAAGTTCCACCTTAAAATGAGGCCATCGTAGTGTTACGCAAGTCAACAATTAAAGGAGTAGTTCACTTTTAAAAAAAACTTTTGCTGATCATTTACTCACCCTCATGTCATCCAAGATGTCCATGTCTTTCTTTCTTCAGTCGAAAAGAAATTAAGGTTTTTGATGAAAACAATCCAGGATTTTCTCCATATAATGGACTTCAATGGGAACCAAACAGTTCAAGGTCCAAAAGACAGTTTCAGTGCAAACTGTTCAAAGGGCTTTAAATGATTCCTTTAAATGATGAATAAGGGTCTTATCAAGCGAAACGAGCAGCCATTTAAAAAAAAAAGTTTTAAGCTCAAATGCTCGCCTTGCTCTGTTCTGTGATGCACTTTCGTGAATCTCCTGTTCAAATTTGTTCATCAAAATGAACAAATCTTTCGTGTCATTTGTTTCATTCAACGAACGAAATGAATGAGTTGACTCTGGAAAAGATTTGTTCATTTTTTTTAAAGTGAACTACTCCTTTAACACATCATGAAAAGTTTGCTGTTTTCTGTCGTGTAAGCAAACCCCAAGTTAATAACAAGATTTTGTTCTTCTAGATCTGCTGTACAGTTCCTTCATTTTCCTGTTATCTCTGTGAAGCTGCCTCGAAACACTCTGTGTCGTTACAAGCGCCGTATAAATGAAGCTAACTAACTTGACTTGACGAACAGACCCAAATTTAATTGTTTTTCACTCATTATATTCTTCCCAAATCTCACTTGCAGTCACACTTTTAAAAGTGTTGCATTGAGAGACTGTAATGATGCAGTTCTTTGTTGGAGCGGGATCACTGCGGTCAGTGTAAACTTACAGCTGCGGGAAAACAACCTGGAGGAGAGTTAATGCCGATGGAATTCATTTGAGTAAATGGTCGCCGCAGAAACGAGTTGCATTTGTGATAGACTAGAGACACACGGCTCAAGAACACCACTGTCTTTCCTAAAATATCTTACACTCGGATAATTTGATAATCACTCAGAATTAAAATGTCTTTTCTGAAGAAAAAGAAAGAAGAATTAATTATGCAAGTGTTAATGTTCTCCACTCTCTAATGGTGTTCCAAGTCCAGAGACCGCGACGTTTAAATAAGGATCCGTTTCCACGTCCGGGGAGATTCTCACGGCTCCACCGACTGGAGCTGGTCCGTTCCTGGTGGCCTGAGACTTCTCAATCACGTCACTGGTGAATCGCAAGGATTCCCCAAACACCCACGCCAACAAACACGTTCTACGTTTGCAAACGATCTCCGATTTCATGCAGGAGTTCAACACGCGTTCGCCTACAGAAGCGGCCTGGTCGGCATGACACATTCCCCGAGCATCTTCCAGAGAGACATGATCCATAATGACACCATCCATCCCTGCTTTCCAAACCACACCGTGGGTGACGAGGAGACCCTCATCCATCAAAAGCGCAAGACACGTCGATTCACGAGAGGAATGGAGGTGAATAGTTGTAGAAGCATGAGGGCAAGGGTCTGGGGTTGAGGAGGGCCTGAACAAAGACACACTTACAGAGGAACGTCACACACAGAAATGCCAGGAATTCACCCACTGCAAATCATCTGGAGAAGCGGAGCAGAGAGCTGTCAAAAGTTTCAGCGCCACAAGAGTCGCCTTTGTCCATCCTGCAGAAGAATGGACTCCTTCATCTGAGATGGACACTTCGGATGGGGATTCAGACGTGTCATTTCCTCCTGGCATCGGCTAACGCTCTGCAGGCACGGTGACTCCATACACGTCTAAAGAAGTCCTAGAAGTGATGTCAATCTCTGGATCATTACAACTCAATCATGTGACAGCAAACTATGGAAATTGGTAAAGTGGTTGGCTGACAACTTAAAGGTTGTAGGTTCAAAGCCCAGAAGTGAATCCTGAAAAAGCAGGACACAAGGAATATACGCAACTATGTAAGAATACAAAAGTTAAGAGAAAAAGCAGGTAATATCAATCCAAACTGCATGCTGTTAATTGCAGCAAACTTTAGCTTATCTACGGAAATTGGATAATTGGTTGGCTGGTAACTTTAAGGTTGTCGGTTCAAAATCCCAGAAGTATTGGGCTAAATCTGCCTCGGATGAGCTAGATCTGCAGTGACTAACAGGATTTTAACCTGTCTGAATATCCTGGAACAATATTCCTATCAAACAATCCCATAGTTATGGTTAAAGTTGGATTAAAATATGTTTTTGAAGGGTGTTGATCCAGGAACTTGCTGAGTTGAATCGACAAGAATATCCAAATTATAGACAACTATACAGTGCATTTGAGAGTCGGTTTTATTCACAGAAACACACATGTCAAGCCAAACGATATATTTAATGTGGGAATCAAACCCACGACCTTGGTTGGATCTCCTGATTGAGCTCCAGAAACTCCTCATGCCATTAATTATGAAACAGCAAAATTCACTTCAGATTCAGATGTAAGAGTGGCTCTGACATCAACAGGCTGAGACCTGAATAACGATTATTTTATCATTCTTCACATCTTGTCAAATCACATTTGATAAAACGAATCATTTTCTCAGCTACTCACTGATGTGATTTTATCTCTCTGGTCTTTAAAGACGTCAGACGACTAAATCAGTCAGTCCTCACCTCCATCAATGTGTGTGTGTGTGTGTGTGTGTGTGTGTAGGTATAATAGAAGCACTCAAAGACCTTTATGAAGGTAAATGAGACGGTTTTATTCAGCGGTGTGTTACAGCTCTGTGCTTGAATCATTTATGGATCTCTAATAGCTCTTGAAAGTTGGCCGTGTGAATGTAGTTCATTGACCTTCAGACGGCAGATTAAAGCGCAGCAGAAATACACCTAGATCATCTCTTATGAATATTCGTAGGTCCTGCTAATATGTGAAATATTTGCTTTCACTCTCTCTCTCTTATTGCATTTATATAAAATATCGCATCGTGCTAAATTATTCATGTCAATTAGCTTTTCAGTCTTCCCAGATACAAACTCATGTGATCCTTTTTAACAACTGTTTTATTTCAGCGTGTAACTGCGTTTCCGCAGCAGTGGGCGGCCCTGAGCCTCGGGCACATCTCTTTAATAAAAGCATCAGATCTTTGCATACCTTTCATTTACATATTAAAGGCGTGAGTGGCTCTTTAAGTGGATTCGGCACCGCGGTTCCAGCGCTCCGTCCTCGGCGTCTTCCCATCGGAGACCGAGAGAATATACAAATTAACAGCATCTTTTTAATGTCTGCTATTCTCAGGACTATTAGACTGACTAACTCTCATCTGATCCTTCAGCAGATAACACAAACTAATGGAACCGAACAGTCAAAGTTCCTGACAGATTCACTCATTCTAACGGATTATGAGACGTTCGCTCCAGAGTGATTCTCATGAAAAGGGTTGTTTTGCATTGTGGCATTATTTATGACAACTCTCTCAAAATGTTCATTACTGAAATGCATTTGCTAGTTAAGAAATGTCAGATTAAATCTCTTATTAATATGCGTTGATCAAATTTCAGCATGTTGTAACTGACAGCAATAATGTCATCATGAATTCTTTTTTGTTCTTGCATTATGTTTAGTCATCGTGATCAGTTTCATATTGATTCTGGAACAAAAATCATGGAAAACTCAGAATAAAGCGACTGAAAGACTAAAACCTGAACACTTTAACACTGATATTCTGCTGCAATATAAGTTACTGTATGATAGTCAAAGCAAACTGCAGATTTAAATAAATCAGATGTATTGAAGGCAGTAAAATAAGTATGCAATGACATATGATTATTAATATATTTTGTCACAGTACAGTAGTGTTAATAAAAGCCAAATCTTACTGTTCCTAAAATAGACTTCTACTTTAGGCAAAGTATAATATTATTTCCGCTGCCTATTTTCCACAGGTCCGCACTTTTACAGAAGGTAAAGATCACGAGTGACTGTTTTTTAAAGCATTCATCTTCTGAAAACAATACCTCATCCGCTTGACCTCCGTGACCTCTGATCGAGAGAGGCTCTAAGACGCCGTCAAAGAGCAGTTTTGTAAGTTGTAGCTCCTCCAGTGACAGACATGAGGCGAGAGGTCTTGGTTAGAAATACAGGGCTTTAATGCTGGTAAACCCGTAAGAACTGGTTGAAGATGAAGAAAGAAAATATAAATTAACAAAAAATAATGCTATATGCATGTCTCACAAATATTGTGTCATAATCAAGGCCATATACAGCTTACGTTAGACACCTTATATGTTATATAGTTACATCACAACAATACACATGAAAACATAATGTAAACACAAACACCATCACAGCAAAATAAACGGTCAACAAACCTCATTGCTGCTTATCACATAGAGGTGTTAAACATTCTTTCAAATCTTCTGTATCTTCTTTCTTCCTATTTTCTTGTAAACTTATGCACTTAAACACGACAACAGCGGATACATCAGTTCTGTTCGCGGTAATGTTTTTCTCAGTGCGTCGCTCAAAAGCGCCCGGCCGGAAACCTCCGGGCGGAACTAAGTAATTAGTTCCGTCTTGCTGTTTACATTAAATTCAGAAGAAACTAGAATAGTAAAAGTGCTAATACAGAAATAAATTGGCGACAGAGGCAGTTGCATAAGTTCTGTTCTTATTAGATTTCACAGTAGATTAAAACACACATCGTCACAGATGGGGCCGAACCGAAGAACTCTCGGAAATAGTATTCCAACCAGATTAAGATGGATCAAAGGAAATAAAAATGAAAGGACATTTTAATCTGCTCTAAACACTTTCTGGATCCACATTCATGTCGTAGGACATTAAAGTCTCTCATCATCGAAGGTTGGCACGCGTCACGGCTCGAGGCTGTTCTTCTCGAGCGGGCAATGATCTTACGCCGGCAGTTTGTGGGTTCACGAGGGTCGACCAGATGTCAGGCGGGTCATGGACTGTAATTCGTGAGACATGTAACATGGATGAGACAGTGCCCATTGGTCAGGTGCAGCGAGACATCTTGTCAGGTCACGTCAGGTTGCCTCTAACAGCACATGACCAGATGAACCTCAGAAAGGCACATATGGACGCAGGACGGATCTTCCCAGCGGCCGCACTGGAAGTGACCTGCCACCAGTGGGAATACTGAAGCTTTGACTGGTTGTCCCTCTGGGCACGAACATTTGAGTCACCAATGACCGTCTCAAGGAGAAACACTGACCAACGTTGAAGATCAACAATTGTATCATCATCATCGTCTTCATTCGTCATCTTCATCATCACATGTCCAGTACCATCACATTTAGCCTGACCCAGCTTAACCAGGTACAAAACTTTCACAAGAAACTGAGACACTAGATACAGTGTCTGTATATCGGATCAATGTTACTGCAGAAACAGGCAACTATAGGACAAACAAAATCCTCCAGTTCAGTGGATCTCTACTAGGTACCTGTGATTCCAAAAATGGGTTTCGGGTTTCTTCTGATGGATGGATGGATTATAGATGGATGTACTGTATGTATGCTATGGATTTATTATAGATGGATAATAGATGGATGTACTGTACGTATGGATGGATTGATTATAAATA
Organism: Hybognathus amarus; assembly: GCA_030378365.1. Taxonomy (NCBI): domain Eukaryota; kingdom Metazoa; phylum Chordata; class Actinopteri; order Cypriniformes; family Leuciscidae; genus Hybognathus; species Hybognathus amarus. The sequence continues at coordinate 27,967 of JAQIUQ010007578.1, read as the reverse complement.
CAATTATAGATGTATGTATGTATGTATTGCTTATGGATGGATGGAGGATTATAGATGGATTATAGACAGATGAATGGATGGATTATAGATGAATTATAGATGGATCGATGAATGGATGGATGGATGGATGGATGTATGAACAGATGAATTATAGATGGATGAATGGATGGATGGACACATCTGGTCCATGTGGGATCTCTGTGTACGAGATGTGGGCCGGATTTAGACCTACACTATGGCATCTAGTTATAATCTTGTAGCTCATTTAGAATTTTTAATCAATTTTAAGTAAATAGAGATAAACACTGTAAATACGTACATTAATGTGTCAGTCTGATCAAATAATGAGTGGAGTTAGAGATCGCCATAATTAAGATATTGAATTGTGCTTGCCAATTGAAAATGCTCAAAAAATATTTTTTGAATAGGTTAAACGTGTGAAAAGCATCTCACACCCACATTTCCCATGATTCCCTCCGCTAGCACTGAGACGACGAGACAGGTGCGAACTCAGATCTTGAACCACCAATCACAGTCAGTCCTCCAATCACACAGAGCCAATCAGAAGCCTCCCCCGGCATCCGGCTCCTCCCGGGACTGGGATTTCGTCTGAGCGTCTTAGCAGGATTCCAGGCCGAGGTTGTGTTCTGTGGCGAGGGTTTGGTTTCTGCAGCGTGAGAGATCTCGTGGGCTCTAGACTACGCTTTTAATGAAGTAAAAACAACTCCCACACAAGTTCGCAAGTGTTTCTGAGCAAATTCTGAGATGATTACAAGTGAGCGAGCCGAGGGTGGTCTCTGACTCCTGAGGAAAAGCTGCTGGTTTTTTCCTCTCTCGTTTATTTTTTTTTCATTTTCACACACCAATTGGGCTGTTTCAATCACCCTGCCTTCTTTCATAATCGAATACGCGCTTCTCGCCAAAACGAAATGAAATAAAATGAACGAGTCGACGCCGTGCGAATGCAAACAAACATTTCCACCAGAAACCGTCTGAAAAGTCACGAAGGCAGAGACACAGTCTTGGACTCGAGGCCAGATCTGAGACTTCCCATCTCACAGGTCTTCAAAGATGGAGGCCGTACAGGAGACGGTGAGCGAGGCATTTGAAGTTGTGCTCACCGGGAGGGAAACGCCGAATCCTTCCCCAGTCTTTAGCATATCACAAATCTTTCGACTGATTGCAGCAATACTGAAAGAAAAGCCGACATCAAAAGATCAGGGATGCTGACCGCTGACCAGCTCGAACTCGAGCGCTGGACGAGGAGGCGGACACATGTGGAGGATGCGTGGCTCTCGGGTCGTGAATGTATTTGCGGGGTAATTACCGGCGAAACTTCCGCCTCGCCCCTCAAAAATGACATGCAAATGAAGCACGCATAAAATTAGGCTGGTGAATGAGTGAGTAATTGAGCCTCCAAACCTTTTCTTTTGTGCGAGGACGTTTCACTCTCTCTCTCAAAGCCTCTCTGCTGTTCCCTCCATAATGGACGGGCTCGACTCGGTTCTCTCTCGGCTCTTTGATCTGGTATTAAAGGATAAAGGAAAGTTGAATTTTTCTAGATTAAGGTTTCAAAGCAACAAAATGGCCAGGACCTTTTTCCTCCCTCTTTTATTTCAATTGAGCAAGTCAAGAGTCTCTCTGCCTCTCAAGAGCTGAACTTCATAACCGATCAGCAAAAAAAAATCTCTCCAAAGAGCCTGAAGGATAATTATGAGAAGGCTAATGAACTCCTGAGACTCGTCGTGTCAGTTTCCGTTTCACACGAACGCCCGCGAGACGTTTGCGATCAGATGTGTCAAATAAGCAAGGCTGACGGAACATCATTTGTGAACGTTTACAGAAAGTACGAAGTTTCTTAGGGCAAACGCTGACTCTGATGTCACGCAATTATTAAAAAAAAAAATCCAACGTTCACATTTTGCAGAATATTCAGAGAGATGAACGGCATGACAGGTTTGATGACTGTCCAGCTGGAAAGTCATTTCAGATGTTGAACAGATCATTACACTCAAGCATTTCTGTTTTGAAATAACATGCAGAAAAAATCATTTACAAGAGCAGAAACATGCATTCAGATTTATTTCGCCCCTCAAATGAATGCAAAAGGGCCGAACATACGGATATAAATAAAAAGAAAGTCACAGTGTGTGTTTGTGGTGTCTTCAAAGGGTTCCACACTTTCATTCACATCAGATTGTGGTTATGAGATTATATATTTAAAATGGTTTCTTTGTTTCTTTGCAACGCCTCAAAAACGATGCAAATAATCCTGAGCTGAGTTTGCACCTGTATTGTGCAGAGAGTGTAAAATGACTGTGAATTACTCTGATTGCATTTTCATGTGACTTTCACGCACTCCTCAGGTATTAAAGCTGTGTAATTTTATCAGCATTTAGTCTCACAATAAAAGCTCAATAAAGTCTCTGAGTAAAAGCGGCACAAACACCTCAATTTGAGCGCATTTTGAGCACAGTAGTGATGAATGAAATTAATGTACTCACAAAGTTGTTTTTCTTTATCTTTTTTTCCCCTCCGGATCCTTTATTTTTTTATGCAATATTAAGGATATGTAATTAACACGAAGAGCATTAAAGGGGTTCTTAACTTATAATTTGCAGTTCATGAACTGTTTAAAAATTACACTTAATATAATTAACTTCTGTCATTAGGCCTATCCAACGGCTGTGTGTAAATGCTTGCCTTGAAAAATTACATATAGAAGGAAAGATGAAAAAAGGAAGAGGTTTCCATATCCTGGAACAGGTCTGATCGCGCGGCGGCACATTATGAGTCTGGAACGTGCAATTACTGGATGGCAAGAGGTGATGGTGCGAGTCTCATTATAAACAGTGTATGTCTGCTCATATAACACACATACACATGTTTATTTAAGTAAATTGGCAGCAGTGCTGTGGAGTCAGCCAATAAACACTGAACAAGTTGAAAAGAGTAAGCATTAGGACGTTTACATAGACTTAAAGTTATTGACTGTTAAACTTTTGCATATTAATCATGACAGACAGATGTAGAATCGCATGAGTGTATTATCTGCATTAGCATGTGTGTGTGTCGCATGAGCGTAATCAGCTGGCGCTTAGCGTGTGCAGAGGTACGGTGTGCATCAGGGCTCTGTCCTGGGCCAAATTGAGTTTCGCAGCTTTGACTGTTCGTCAGGGAATATGAGCGTGAGGGGGATCTCTGTCAGGATAACTGACCGCTGAATCTAACTGACCACTAATCTGAATGACCGCTAATCTGACTGACCGCCAATCCAACCGACTGCTAATCTAAACAGATATGATTATAACCCGCGACAGGCCGCCACGCGAGCACAACTCATTCCCCTGGAAACACGTAATGAAGGATGTTCCTGGTCCCCAGCTGAGACCCTGCAGTCAGAGCCCTGATCAGGCATCTAATCAGCACACACACACTCACACACACACTCACACACGCACTCACACAACCTGCTGCCTGCCGCTCAAATATCTGTGTTTCTGCATATCAAAGGCTCCATAAAATGCGCTGGCAAAACCTATAATTACCTTTCTCCTCTTTTTAAACGAAAAGCCTGAATAGGCCTGTGTGTGTGTGTGTGTGCGCGTGTGTGTGCGCGCTTGTGCATGCTAATATGTTCAGCTATAAATAAAAGGTTAAAAGATATTTTACTGGTGGGGTCAAAGTTCATTAAAATTTGCCTTTTAAGATAATAAAAAATATAAAAACCAAACTATTAATTTAAATATTTAAATATATAATAATTTACTTTTTAGATAAATTATATTTAGATAATTTCTTTTTTTTTAATTTAATAATCAAAAGTGATTTTTAAAATTCTGCACATCCGTTTAAAGTAAAGTCCACTCTACACTTCTGGGAATGCACAGCTAAACAATAGTAACACAAATACACAACATGTGATTCTGGACCTTTCACTAACAACATCCCCCCTGCAAACACACACACATCGCACACACACACAGCTGGACCACCACCTGCTGAAGACACACAGACACAAAGCATGCTGGGTAACCTCCACTATACTCCAGTAATACACTTAACTTTTGTTTGTGTGAAATCTGTTTTATTTTGAGCATTGTTTAAATATTTACAGTTTGTGCAATTAATAATTTCTTTAGATTATGTTAATTGGGGTGCTTGTACTTAGGTAGGTTAAATATTATTGCATACTGAGTGTGTGGTGTGTGTGTCACTGACTGTATGACATTGAACTGTCTCTCTTTGTGAGTATCAGGCCCTGCCACACACACACACACACACACACATATATTTGTACGGACAGCATATGGGAGATATGAATAATTGAGTTAGGTCAAATGTGTGAGTCCAGCAAAACTTGAGGTTAAATCAGAAATTTTGACTCTTGAAAATAATGTGTCATAATTATTAGTTAGACTTTATTTTGAGGTGACGTAGTTTCACTGGACTCTCTTTAATGAGTGTATTAATGAACTACAGAGTTAATCTAGTTCGGCAACTCACAGACTATCGCCTAATGATTATTAGTATGAACATACTGTATGAATATTGTTCAATATTATGTATATATATTTATTTTTATACAAATGTATAATACTTACTTTATTATGACTATTTCCACAGAACAGTAAAGTCATGAACACTAAACGCATGTAAATGTGGCAATGATGTCATAAAACGTAACACATCGAAAGACTATTTTTATATTTCAAAAGATCAAAATAATTAAAATGATGAGAAACTGGAGTAGTCCAGGCTGATTTACAGTGTAAATGTGTTTATTTTAAATCAGTTTAAATGGATGATTCAAATATATTCTTAACATAAACCTAAAAGTGTGTTTAATGTTTACATTTTATATAGTTTCATTAACTTTAATTTAATTTAAGTTTTAATACACAGCTTTTATGCACATTGTACATGACTGAATAACTTTACAGCATGTCTGAATCTCGTCTAATGATGTTTTCCACATATAGCATGTTTAACATTGAATAAAAACATATTTTAGTTATAAACATATTTCGACCAAATATGAATTAACAATGCCAATAGCATTTTGAAATGAACATTAGCGGAGATTATTATGTGTCTTGGAATGCAAAGCATTATCAGAATATGTGAAATATTATTTTTCATGTACATTTCAGAATGAAAATGTACAAATTTCAGAATGTACAAAATCAAATGAAACCTGGTATAGATGAGTTTATGTATGATTATTATTAAAAGAAGAAAAGCTCATATTATCAAATTCAAATGTTTAGTATAATAAAATGAATCATTAATATTGATTTCTACCGATAAGATGACAAACTGTTGTTGTGTGTGTACAGTGTGTGTGTGTGTGTGTGTGTGGAACTGTAGTCAGTGTAAATGTCTGTGTGTACAGTGTGTGTGTGCGTGTGTGTGTGCTGTTATACTATCTGTGAGAGTGGCGTTTGTTTTTGAATGGAAGATTTACGCTGTGAGAGATGTTTGAGGGAACGACCGAGCCAACAGCAATATGAGCTCATGAGTGTGTGTGTGTGTGTGTGTGTCTGCCTCTCCGCACAGTCACTGAAAGAGCAGCAGTGAATCATCAGACAGCAGAAACTCCAAACATACCAACATACCAGCCAACACACACACACACACACACACTCACGTACTGTAACAACAGCAGAGTGTGTGTGTGTGTCTGTTCAGGGTTGTTGTATTTGAGTGATTCACAGAATTATGAGGCCTTTCATTAGTAATAACAGTGTTTATGAACAGTCTGATCACATGAGTTATGTTGTTTCATATCTCTCATCAGCTCATGCGTCATTAATAAAAACACAACGACACACACACACACTCATAGAGTCTGCCACAGCGCCTCCCGAACCTCAGAGCTTCAGTTCTGGCTGATGGGTCAGAAGGTCGTCAATTATTGTGTGTGTGTGAATATTACACACAGATCAAACATGAGGAATGTGTTCATCATCGACCGTAAATCTGCAGATATCGGGAGTGTGTGACGTCACCGCTGGAATTATCAATCATTGAATTGTAATGAATTATTCCAGAAACACACACACTGAACTATAACCCCAGGCACACAAGACTCTTATTTTATCCTAATTATAGAGCTTATTGCAAATATACCGTATGGGAGCAGGTTTTTCTGGTAACACTTTACAGTAATGTTCATTAGTTAACAGTAGTTCATGTATTAACGTGAACTAAAACATGAGCAATATTGTGTTACAGTGTTTATTAATTATTATTTGTTCATGTTCACAGTGCATTAACTAATGTTAACCTTTGATTTTAATTATTAGTAAATGTTGAAATTAATATTAAATAAGATTAACTGGTATTTTTGTTTCAATTGATAAAAATAAAAAGGAAAATATTCACTTGAAACTGTGACGATCAATGCGTCACTTTGTATTATTGATTTTATTTTATTTAACCAAAGTTTAAATTTCAAGTTTATAAACAGTCAATAAACAGTTTCTGAGGCCGATCTTCATCTTCATCTTCACACGCTTTATTCTTTTTATTCATTTGAAAACTCAATTGATCAGGTGCGGTCAGGAGAGAGACGGATCGTTCAGAGTGTGTGTGTGTGTGTGTGTGTGTGTGAGAGCGTTTGATCTGGTCTTTCATATGCATATGCTGCAGGAACGCTCCACACACTTTAAGCTAGTCTCTCTCTCTGTGTCTCTTCGGCCGTCTCTCTCTTTGTTTCGACAGGTTCTCTCTCTTTATTTGAAGAGTTTCGCCGGCTGTGAACTTCAGGAACGAGGATCGGCTTCAGGAGTCAAAGACAGAGAACGAGTGTCCTCTGAAACACACACACACACGAGATCCGCAGGAGAACACACTCACTCGTTCTGGAAAAGGTCTTTAATTCGGCTACTTTATTTGAGCATGGTCATTTCCAAGAGAAATTACAAATTAAAAAGTCCATAATACTCTTACAAAGACATCTGAGGAAAGATTGGTGTGTTTTCAGTCATTATATATCATACATGGGATTTCAAGCGTCACTCGTCCGTTCCGCAGTTGAAATACAGTGTTCTCACAAGATTGTATCAAAAGTTCCCAAATTTTTGGAATTTCCATAAACTGGAAAATAAAGAACAAAACGAAAAGACAAAACAGAACATGAAATTTGCATTTCACAATTAATCTTTTAAAACACAATAAATGCTTCTCATCGATAACTCTCAGGTTCCATTTTACTAAAATAGATCTATTTATCGAGAACTATAATACTGTACTGTACAGTATCAAATAAATAAAATCAGGGTATACAAAACGGGCCACATAAATAAATGTTCTCAATCCTACAAGAAAGAGAAGCGACTTTGTCTCGTTGCTGAAGCGGTTTGGTTGTAATACTGAGATTGAAATTGCACAAAGGTCGTTGTAAAGAAAAGAGCGAAGGTCTATTTGGAGAGAGAGAGAGTGTGTGTGTAGTGTGTGTGTACTCCTCTAATACTGAACATGGTTGGCACTTTAGTAACACACTGAATTACAGGATTGCATATAAGGCAACAACCGTCTCCGAAGGCTTCGGCTTCTTCAACAACAGAACAAACGGGAACACTTAAACGTGTGTGTGTGTGTGTGTGAACACTGTTACGGCCCTTCACAGGAGCTCGGGCCTAAAGGTGTGTGTGTGGAAACACTGGAACTGGTCCTTCACGTGTGTGTGTGTGTGGAAACACTTTAAATACTGCAATCTTGTTTTTAACACTGTGATAAATATAGCACTGGAATAATTCTTGCGTTCTCGTAGCTGATTATAGAAGCAAGAGTGCAATTTTTTCTTTGTGCAAGTTTCTAGTTTGTGCCATAAACACTATGGAACACATTGATTTAGGATGGTAGCACCACACATATTTTAGGCCTTAATACTGTACAATTTTTAAAATTTCATTTAATTTTTTTACTTCTTCATTTTTGCATATGCATCCCTTGCAAACAATGCTTTCCTCACTCAGTGTGTGTGTGTGTGTGTGTGTGTGTCTGGTGTCCAGTCCAAATATAAGAAGATCTTAAATCAAGAGCATTTCCTGAAAGTAGTGAAGACGCATCAACATTACCTCTCGTTTTCTGTGTGACACGAATCTAAACGAAGAGAGTCGTTGTTTAAATGATTGTCAGCGAATGTAGGATTTCTGTTTGCATTAGCGTCTTTGCCGACGTTAATTCCTTCGACCCACGACGGCTCATTTTGCTTTTTTTTTAAACACGGGAAAGCCAGAGTTATCATTATCCGGCTGCGTGTGTGTGTGTGTGTGTTGAGACTGGACCTACGGAGTCAGCTCCACCGTCCTCGTGATCCAACCTGCACCTGCTTCTTTCCGTCGCAGAGCTGTCGTCCAACGAGTGCTCTCCGTTCTCCCCCTCGTCCGCATGGTGTCGCGTCCGTGTCCATGCTCTTGTTCTCGCTCTCTCCTTCTCTCCTTCCGAACTCGTCCTCCCGCCGGCTCCTCTTCCCGAAGGCCTGGCTCCCGTCCCGCAGGATGGGCTCCCGCTCCGGGTGGTCCGGGTATCCGGGCGGGATGCCCTGCAGGAAGGCCCGGTTCAAGGAGGAGCTCGGTGGGCTCCATGAGGCCCTTCTCCCGGCGCCTCCGCGCTCGCCGCCTCGCGCTCCTCCGCCTCCGCTTGCAGTAGGAGTAGCGGTGGTTCATGTGCTGCGAGATGAGCCCGAGTGGGAGAAGCGTTTCCCCGCACTTTGTCGCACTGGTGACGGCTTCTCTCCCGAGTGCAGGCGGCTGTGCTCGATCAGGTGGTGTTTGTGTTTGAAGGCTTTCTTGCAGATCTGGCACTGGTGCGGCCGCTTACCTGCGCAAACACACAACGACAGAGACGCACGCCGTGAGCACACACACATCTTCACACGTACCCAAACACACATCCAATAAACGCTTAAAGAAGGAACAACAAGTGACGGATAATGTAGAGTCGGCCGGCTGTTCTCTCAGACCTGGTGTTTGTTAGCCTGACACACACACACATCCTCCCAAGGTTTTTTTCTGAGATCACACACCTGAAGGAGTTCATTCTGAGATAACAAACACACACTACACACACTGAGGGGCATTTAGCACAGCACACACACACACACACACTGAAGGAGTTTATTCTAGATAACAAACACACACTCACACACACCTGAAGGAGTTTATTCTGAGATAACAAACACACACTCACACACACCCTGAAGGAGTTTATTCTGAGATAACAAACACACACTCACACACACCTGAAGGAGTTTATTCTGAGATAACAAACACACACTCACACACACCTGAAGGAGTTTTATTCTGAGATAACAAACACACCACACACACACACACACCACACCTGAAAGGAGTTTATTCATGAGATAACAAACACACACTCACACAACACCTGAAGGAGTTTATTCTGAGATAACAAACACACACTCACACACACACCTGAAGGACTTCATTCTGAGATAACAAACACACACTCACACACACCTGAAGGAGTTTATTCTGAGATAACAAACACACACTCACACACACCTGAAGGAGTTTATTCTGTACAGAATACACACACACACACACACACACACACACACCTGAAGGAGTTTATTCTGAGATAACAAACACACACTACGACACACACACACACACCTGAAGGAGTTTATTCTGAGATAACAAACACACACTCACACACACCTGAAGGAGTTTATTCTGAGATAACAAACACACACTCACACACACCTGAAGGAGTTTATTCTGAGATAACAAACACACACACACACACACACACTGAAGGAGTTTATTCTGAGATAACAAACACACACTCACACACACCTGAAGGAGTTTATTCTGAGATAACAAACACACACTCACACACACCTGAAGGAGTTTATTCTGAGATAACAAACACACACTCTCACACACACCTGAAGGAGTTTATTCTGAGATAACAAACACACACTCACACACACACCTGAAGGAGTTTATTCTGAGATAGCAAACACACACACTCACACACACCTGAAGGAGTTTATTCCGTGTAGAGAACACAAACACACACACACACACACACTGAAGGAGTTTGTTTCTGGGAACACAGACGGCTGATGTACATTACCCGTGTGCACCTGCCCCATCAGTGAATAATTCAAACACAAGTCTTGATCTGAAATATTCGAATTGCAGATCTTTACACACAAAACGTCCATTAAAAAAAAAAAAAAAAACGTTCCATCTGGGAAGAGACACACGGCTGGATGGCGCGATCGACCATATCAGAAAGCAGTATTCCACAGAGCCGTGTAATAAGCGCTGGAGTTCAGTGTGTGATGTTTGCAGTTCGGCTCCGACGCGTCTGTGTGTGCTGTTTACTCTGAAACATTCCCTCGCACAGCCGAAGCGGAGCATCAATAAACCAGCGCTAACCAAACAAACACAGGAACAAACACACACACACACATCGCAACTCTACACACAACTCTCAGAACTCTACCCTGATGAGCTGACGCCAGGAGAGAGAGAGACAGACAGAGAGAGAGACAGAGAGAGAGAGATGGGGGGGTGGCATGAGTGTGTGTGTGTGTGAGAGAGAAAGAGAGAGAGAGATGGGGGGGTGGCATGAGTGTGTGTGTGTGTGAGAGAGAAAGAAGAGAGAGCGAGGGGGGGAGAGATGGCATGAGTGTGTGAGAGAGAGATGGGGGGTGGAGAGAGCAGAGACGAGAGAGAGAGAGAGAGAGAGCGAGAGAGAGGGAGAGAGAGAGAGAGAGAGAGAGAGAGAGAGAGAGAGAGAGAGAGAGAGAGGGAGTGAGAGAGAGAGAGAGAGAGAGAGAGAGAGAGAGAGAGAGAGAGAGAGAGAGAGAGAGAGAGAGAGAGAGAGAGAGAGAGAGAGAGCTCAAAGCTAAAATAAAGTGACAGAAATGGCCCAGATGTGTAATGGCTGGTTTGGTGTAATATCTGCTGTGTTGCTCGTGTGTTGTCAATCGTGTGTGTGTGCTCAACATCTGAACATCCGGAGTGTGTCACTTGTTTTGTCCGTGTGTGAGTGCAGGGAGATCTGTGCATCATTTCTAAGACACTTCTGCAATTTATATTTCACTCCATTATAAAAAACAACATCCATCCATTACTGTTGATCTCTTGTCTCGCCCCTCGCTCGCTCATGTGTTTGTGTACGGTCAGAAGAAAACTGACACTGAAATTCCACTGTACACTGTAAAAATGAATACGCTATATCTGATCAATAAAAATTGTAACAACAGATTACAGCTTACAATATTAATACGTGAATTTAAACAAATTAGAACTGAGTAATTTGTTAAAATTAGGCCAGAATCACTGAAGCGAAAATAATGATTTAAGTCCCCATTACTGATGATCAGTGTGTGTGTGTGTGTGTGTGTGAGTCGTTTGGCTGATATACTCGACTCATCACAGTCAGATGAACAAATAGAACAGCTTATCTGTTTTAACATCATTTCTTCTCAATCATTTGACTGGTTAACTTTTACTCATTACTGGTTAACTTTTAAGGAATTAATTTTGATTATTACTCAATTCTAATTTGTTAAATTTAATTATTAATATTGCTTGTAATTTGTTGCCACTATTTTATATTGCTTAGATATAGCATATTAATTTTTACAGTGTATGAATTTGGGACAGAAATGACAGATATTTGTTATTTTTTAATCCTAAACTTCATTTTGATAATGTTTTTATTTCATATCTTCAGTAAATGTATCTTGATTTAAAGAATGTTTTGGATATTCAGGAAACAAGACATCATTTTTCTTCAATGCATTAATACTTCATATTCCTCCGGCATCGATTTCAGACGCTTCATGTCCATGTGGCAGAAATTCATATTTTTATTTAAAACATAATTTGTTTTTTTAAATTAAAATTTGTATAAAATTTTCATACAAAATTCGTCCGTACAGTGGATTCTCAGAGACAGTTTTCCCGGTTTCTGACCGTACACACACAGAGCGAGGGGCGAACGAGATATATGAACAGTTATGGATGATATTTTATATAAGAGACACACAAACTCTGAGGAATAAGCGACATGTTCTGTTTCCTATTTGATCATTACATGTCTTTAAATATATGAAATATACATTATCTCTTTGAATTGTACACTAATTTAAATGAACTGATAAAAAAAACCTTTTAGCTTTTTTCATTTAAATTGTTTTATTATTTTATTTCTATGAATTGTTATATGAATTCACATAAATTCAAATGAATACATATGGTTCTGGCTTGTAATTTCTTAGAGAAAATATGCCTTGATTATTTTAATTTTTGTTTCAACAATCGAAGAGAGAGAGAGAGAAGAGAGAGAGAGAGAGAACGGATGTATTCAAGTCAATGGATTAATTTCCCATGCCCTTCCCAGACTGACTGTAAACGGTGATGCAAGAGAAGAAACTGTGTGTGTGTGTGTGTGTGTGTGTGTGCAGTTACTCTCCTCTTCTAACACACTCTGGTTTATTGACACTGCTCTCTGGGACGAGGAAGCGTCTGAACACCAGTGTAAGCGTCCGACCCCACACCGACCCCGACCGGCCGTCGGCGATCCCGCGCTCACACACACGGGTGCGTTTACAGTGTGTGAACTGGTGTTTTATGAATTTCATTATTGCGGTTTCTTCCATTTAAATTATCGTGTGTATAACCATATGCAGTTTTATCTTTATATGCATAAACAAGCATTTCATAGTTTTATTAAATCATTTTTTTTTAAACTGGACTTCTTTTGCAAATAATTTACTTTTTTTTTAAATGTATTGCACACATTGCATTTCAAAATTCTATTATAATTTCTCCAGATTTCTACTAGAACTGTTCAAAGCAAATGTGTGTTTTAGACCTATAATATAAACTACATATTTTAAACAAATGTATTGTTGCACTTTTCTGTGTGAATGATTGTATTAATGTCAAAGTGTAAATCAACCAAACAATTAAATAAGTGTCAACCAAATTGTTCAAGGAAGTAAAAAAAATAAATAAAATGCTGCCAATTTATTCCACATCATGTTTGCTGTTCATGCATCCATCGTCCAAAACCCATGTCAAAGAAACATAAAAGTGTGTCATGAAAGTGAATGTATTCTTGACTAACAGTGAAAATGAAGCTTCAGAGATTATTCAGTCCAGCTTTTGTTGCTTTGTTTTTTTTTCTAACTGTATAATTTTGCTTAATTATTATCTTAATTTAGTGCAAAGTCAGTGTCATGTTTTGCCACATTAATTACATTTACAAATACTCTCACTGACTGTCAACAGGAGAGAAACATGTTAGTTTTTACTTAAAAAGGGAAAATAAAAGAAAGATGATTAAGGTAGTGGAAAAAGACAGAGCGAAAGAGAGAAAGCAAGAAGCAGCGTGAATATTCTGGAGTCAGACAGACAGTTATTAAATGATGGTGTCTAGAACAGTATATATACCTGTGTGTTCATATTTGTGTCTGAGGAGGGAACTGCTCTTCTGGAATGTTTGTCGCAAAGGTCACACGCGTACATACCACTTTCTGTTTTCTTAATCTTCTTCCTGGACAGACAGGCCTCGGGGTCGGCCATGTCGTCGAGACTGCTCAGATAATAATCTGCCGGCCCGTGAAGGAGCTCGCTCTGTGGAGAGACAGCATCGTCAGATCCGTCAGTATTATCATTCGTCAGATCCGTCAGTGTTATCATCGTCAGAATCATCGATCAGATCGATCAGGTATTATCATCGTAGATACCTGTCAGTATTATCATTGTCAGATATCATCGTCAGATCCGTCAGTACTATCATCGTCAGATCCGTCAGTTTTATCATCGTCAGATCCGTCAGTATTATCATCGTCAGATATCATCGTCAGATCCGTAAGTATTATCATCGTCAGATCCGTAAGTATGATATTGTCAGATCGTCAGTGTTATCATCGTCAGATTGCGTCAGTATTATCATCGTCAGTATATCATTGCTAGATCCGTCAGTATTATCATCGTCAGATCCGTCAGTGTTATCATCGTCAGATCCGGATCAGTGTTATCATCGTCAGATCCGTCAGTATTATCATCGTCAGATATCATTGTCAGATCTGCGTAGAACTATCATCGTCAGATATCTATCGTCAGTGTTATCACCGTCAGAGTTATCATCGTCAGATCCGTCAGTGTTATCATTCGTTGTAGATATCATCGTCAGTGCTATCATCGTAGAGTTATCGTCGATTAGGTCCTGTCAGAGTTATTATCGTCAGAGTTATCATCGTCATTGTTATCATCGTCAGATCGGTAGGTAGTTATCATCGTAAGAGTTATCATCGTCAGAGTTATCATCGTCAGAGTTATCATCGTCAGAGTTATCATCGTCATTGTTATCATCTTCAGATCCGTCAGAGTTATCATCGTCAGAGTTATCATCGTCAGAGTTATCATCGTCAGAGTTATCATCGTCATTGTTATCATCGTCAGATCTGTCAGAGTTATCATCGTCAGAGTTATCATCGTCATTGTTATCATCTTCAGATCGTCAGAGTTATCATCGTCAGAGTTATCATCGTCATTGTTATCATCGTCAGATCCGTCAGAGTTATCATCGTCAGAGTTATCATCGTCAGAGTTATCATCGTCATTGTTATCATTCGTCAGATCCGTCAGAGTTATCATCGTCAGAGTTATCATCGTCATTGTTATCATTCGTCAGATCCGTCAGAGTTATCATCGTCAGAGTTATCATCGTCAGAGTTATCATCGTCAGAGTTATCATCGTAGAGTTATCATCGTAGATCCGTCAGAGTTATCATCATCAGAGTTATCATCGTCATTGTTATCATCGTCAGATTCGTCAGTGTTATCATCGTCAGATATCATCGTCAGATCCGTCCTACTGTCAGCACACAGGCCGCACTCCTACACGGGGCAACCAATACAGGCTCACACTAATTAAAATACCAAAAAAACTTGCAGCTGTAATATAATAAATTATATTTGATAATATAATACACAACCTGATCTAATAATATTATGTATTTGTATTTTTCTAATGGAAACTGATAAACTACTATTTTTACTCCATGGTCCAACAACAAGCACAAATGAATAAGCTTTAAAATGCAACAAACATTAAAAAAAATCATCTACTGTAACAAATATAATACAATATAATATATAACATGATCTAATAATATCATAATAAATAAATACAAATAATTTGTGTTTGTAATGATTATTTCTAACGAAAACCATTTTTCTGACAATCTTTTATACGGCAAAATAAAATAAACAATTTGTAAACCACAGAATACATCAACAGAGAACTTACTTGTTTCATCTATTTATGTATTGCACTGTCTTTTATACATACGTTTTACATACATTCATATTTCACATTTTTATATGAATGCAATATGCATTTCTCAGCTAAATCTGGAGTAGAAATCCTAGGAATTAAACATTAAAGTGTTTGTGACCTGAAAAAAAACAACATGTAAAGGCAGGATATTGCAAATGAGGCCTTTCTCTCTTCTTAATCACACCTTATTCCATATATTTGCATTCAAATTTGGTTTAATTTCATACATGAAAGGGTGTTAGCGCAGTATTTATCTGAGCAGAGATTACCCCGATAGGCTTAAACTTAAATTAATGGGAAAAATATTATTACATTAGAAGCTAATAATAAAACGAGAGTCTTAGCAGGAATATTGCCACAGTCCTCTAATTTCAAGCGGTAATGATTAAATCAAGAGGGGCACAAAATGGCCAGAACCGCAGCGATGATGCCCTCATTAAGGACAGCCGGCATTGGACTCGACAATACTTCCACGCACTCTCTTTTAAAAGCCTTGTCTATCGTTACGCAATCAATTTGAGCTAAATGCCCTTAAGCTGTATTTTTAAAATCTAATTTAACAACTTAGAATAGGAAACATTATTAATACTTTTTCATCCAGAACTGGTTTCCCCGATGTTAAACAGCCCTCAGCGCTGAGCTGTAATGAACATGGGGGAGTGTGCATTATTAATCTTTATGCTCAGAACTCATTTGAGCTTCTCTTGCTGTAGAAATATAAGGAGGGAAAGGAGCAAAATTAAAAAGGGGGTTGGAAATAAAGAGATATGTCTCAGATTCACTGACACCTGAGAGGCGAGAAGAGCAGAAGTGCCACAGGCGCATCCGAACACCTGCTTCTTTGACGTTTTCTGCTCTCCAAACATGCCACTCGACGCAACCGCCACCGCTAAAGGAGCCGGCGTCTCAGCTATCGAGAGCAGTTGACGTCTACCACAGAAGCCACGGTTCTCTCCTCACTGCCTCGCGACCACGGGGCATGAGGTGAGCTCCCCTCTCTTACTGTCTGAGTGGCTTTTAATTAGTGTCTGAAAGAAGCCGAGGGCTGGAGAAAGAAACACAAGACCTAAAGGGGTTTGTGAAGGAGCGAGTCTGGTGTTTACCTGGAATCCTGGCTTCCGCTGGTATTTTCTCCTCTGTTGCATCTCTGCAAAGCTGGCCGCTCCTGCTGCGCACGTGTAGGCCATGTGTGGCAGAGAAGCTGATCTGGTCCAGACTGGGATAGGGTCTCAGTCCCGGGGGACTGGCTTGCACTCGGTGGCACTGGGACGCAGGGGGGTGGGAAATGCGCTTTGGGGGAGGCAAAGAGCTGTACAGGGGCTTCCCAGAGAAGGGGTTCAGAACCGTAACATGGGGCTTGAGCTTTTGTCCAGATTGCTGTGGGTGCGGACCAGGGCTGCCAAACTCCTTCTTAGAGAGATACGCCAGGTTGAGCGGGCTCGTCCGCGTGTCCGCCGGGGCGTCATGACGTGGTCGCGAGTTCGGTCGGGGTGATGTCTCAGCTTGGGTCTGACTTCCGCAGTCAGATGTGCTTTGGCTCCTTCATGAGCTTTGGCAAAGGAGGAGGTCGAGAAAGGTCTCGCCTGCAGGTCCCTTCGGAGGTGAAGCTGTTGCGGCGTGTGAGGCTAGTGTGGGAGTTTTTGGAGGAGGCGGATGAGGACAAGAAAATGAAGAGGAGATGGAGTGTTGCTTCTGGTGGTCTCAGCTTACCCCGAGATGCTTGTGGTTGGGAGAACTGGGAGGATTTCGAGAGCCTGAGCGGGGTGTCGCAGTTGTTGTGAAGCTCAGGGATGGAGGGGGACGTGATCCGAGCTCAGCGCCTTTGACCAGGGACATCGGAGAGCGGATTCCTAAGGAGTCTTTATAAGTGGCCTGTGTGAGCGGAGACCGATGACCAGACTCCACGTGGTTCCCATCTGCTAAGGGAGGAGTCCTGGAATCGGTCTACTGAAAGACTTTCCTTTCCTTTGCTCAGAACCACTCTTTCACGAACTCCTGCGGAAGGCCGACCGCTGATGGAGATTTTTACAAGTAGTCGTCTGAGTTGGGCTCCATGTTCATGGCGAAATGAGCTTTCAGCACTGACATGTGGTCCTTGTAGGGACTGACCGGGCCGTTCATGACCTTGTCGTGGTGCAAAAGGCCATGCTTCTCCAGCGAATAGCCGGGTTTGTTGGTCGTGGCGTTCTGAGCGGGCTGAAGCACTGCTTTTATTTCCTCATTCATCTTACAAAGGTAATCGCGCTCATGCTGGTGCAGGGAATGGGACCAGGAAAGGTCTCTTTGCAATATTGGCAGGAAAACGGTGTAAACATTAGATTGTTGTTCTCATGCGACTTGTCCTCTATACCTAAATCTAGCATATGATTGGCCTTCTCTTTCTTGATATTGCTAATTTGCCTCTTAGAGTCATTAGTCAAGCTCTGAAGGCAGGCTTTGGCTTCGTTGACCTCTCAAGCGTGTAGTCTATGATGCTCTTGGTGGCTCCGTTGTGGCTGATGAGTGGAAGAGCGTTCGGGGTCCACCGTGAGCGCGAGTCCTTGCTTCTGTTCCTCTATGTGGGAACCCAACTCCTTCATGTATGCCTTCAACTTGGAGATCTCCTCTGGCTTGCAGTCCATCTTTTGTGCGACAAACCGTGTTGTCCCACGATCTGCAGGACTTTATGTACCTCGCTCAGGTTGTTTCCCAGTGATGGGTATCCCCAGCATTTGTGCCTCCATACTCATGCCCAGGTGTTGAAGGGGACTCTGGGAGTTATGGAATCCCAGTGGCGGACTGCCTCCCCTAGACACCCCGTTCAGGAACGGGCTGCCCTTGTTGGCAGCCGTGAGAGGCCATCATCAAGCTTAGAGTCGTTGAAGTCCAGTGGTTCAGATTTGATGTTGAGGTGGTTGGAGCTGGTCTTGCAGGCCGCAGCGGTTTGCCGTTCTCCAGTTTGTGTCGTAGCTGTGAAATGGCAGTGTCTCGTAGGGGAGGAAGATGCGGAGGTTGGAGACGAACCGGTCTTCAGGTTGTTCCTCACCTTCTGCCGTTGATGGCGATCAGTCCGATGCATTTCTTGCTGCTTATGTGTGAACTGTAGGATCCGGAGTGTGAGAAATCGTTCTTGCAGTTTGGACATTCTATGGCTTCTCACCTACAGTGAAGAAAGGCAAAGAAGAAGTGAGAGATTGCACTCCTTTCAAAGTAATGAGTCATCTAATCAAACTTCTCATGAAGAGTTGGCTGGGACAAAACAACCACTTCATTCTGATCTAGAATCAAAACATTCTTAACCAATGCAATGGGTAATGAAAGAAGAAAAGGACGTACCACTGTGTATCCGCAGGTGCTCCTTTAGATGGTGTTTGTATTTGAAGGCCCTGCCACATTCAGTGCATTTGAACTTGCGGTTGCCAGAGCCCTGGTTGAGAATCTGGTGCTGCTGACGAGAAAGTATTCACATGAGCTTCTCTTGCACAAAATAAAACCCCCACACAATCACACACAACAGGCAAGATTTCAGTGAAATAATTTCACGACGGGCCAAATGGCTCCTGTTGCAAAGCATCATCTGCTTTGCTTGGGTGCATTGAGCAGCGATAACAGAGGATCTCATACCTTTCATTTCCTGACTCCAGAGCCAGAAACGCTGCATTGGCAGCGAAAAAAGAACAAAAAAATCCTATTTCCAGAGCTTTCCTCATTAGGGAGGCATAAATGATCCACTTCATCTAATTTAGCATAATCGTTCCAAATAAATCTTGCATATTTAACCAACACATCCTTCAGATACCTGAGCAAAGAGTTCATTACACAAAAAGGTGGGCTCACATAAATGTTGCAATTCCGGTAATTGGGACGCAAATTTGCAGACTGTTTAAAGGCTTCAAACGTCTCTTTAATAATGCGTGAATGCGGCTTGTAGGCAGGCACTTCATTTGCTGTTCAAAGGTAGAACATGAACGCTGCACCCCTCGCATTTGGCAATTCAAAGCAGAGCCTCGAAAATCAAAAATATAATAACAATAACAACAACAACAACAACAATACGGGCGTCAGTGCGGAGAAGCGGAGAGCACACCAGGCGAAGCACAATTAATTCAGAGTGGGAGGGTGAGTATGTCGAACGGGCAGAGGAACACAAAAGGCCTGTGAGCGCCGCCCATGATCGGCTCCGACAACTGGTGGGGAGAGAGAGGCCCGCATTCCACTGGAGACAGATGGCATAAAGCACAGGACACAGGGAGGATTGTTCAAACAGCGGCAACCTTCAAACATCAAGCGGGGAGCCGTGCGGCCCACGCCGGGGAGGGACCCCACCATTCGCTCATATGTTGCTGAGTCGCATAAACAAACAGCAACAGCTGCTTTACGCCCCCCACCTTCCCTCTGAGGACGGAGGCAGGTTTTCAGTCCTGCCATTACCCTCAATATGATACAGTCACTCCGCCGGTCTAATTGTGACTGGCAGCAGCGAGAGGAGAGGGATTTTTCCACCCGGTGCGATGCTGTCGCGCTCACAAGTGTGTCAAGCACGATGTGGGCGGAGCGTTTGATTGGGTGTTTGCATATTTCTCATGCACGGCAAGTAAGAACCAGCTTTATCGGTGTATGTCCTGAACATCCGGACTGATTTCAGTGAATTTCGGGTTTTCAGACACCAGCAAAATTGTCTGACGGGAAAGTCTTTCAAGATGAAGCACACAAACAAAGACCAACAAATAGGAAGTAATTTGTGGATTAGAGAGGTCACGGGTGCAGAATGGGCCATCTGTTTATGTTTTGCAGTGGCCCGTGGCATCAGGTGAAGAAGTTGGCAGCTCATCGTGTATCAAATCGTTCTGTTCTAGAGAGAACGTCGTGTCTGAGAGATAAAAGAGCTGCTGTACCTCAGCTCAGATGATTACAAGAGGGATTGTGATGCCACACTACACTTGTGAAGATGAGTTTGAAGTAGCTTAGTCTCCGGAGACTCATTTTACAATGTTTTACACTCGACCTGTGTCAGTGTCTCTACCTGTTTCCAATGCAACAGCCATGACAACCCAACCCAAATGTGTGTAAATAATGCTTCAACAGATTGTTAAGAGATAAAACGCTGAGTGCTCGACTTGCGTTTATCATTTGCGGCATGGAAATTATGATGTGTTACCCTGTCACCGTGGAGAAACTGATTTTTAAAGAACATAAAAAAGAAAACCTAAAGAGCGGATACAATTTCTAAATTGGAAATTAACATAGTCATTCGATCGTGAATATAAGACTTGCAGAATCATATCAGAGCAGGCCATCAAAAAACCATTTAGACCTCAATTAAGGCTATAACCATTAAAAGATCTGCATCTTCAAAATGCCATGAAAAATTAATAATGATTGCCAATCAAAATGATATCTTTTCTCAGAGGGAATACAGCACATTAGATTTAGAGAGAGAGAGAGAGAGAGGTTGGGCTCACCTGATCTCGGCCTGGCTTGTGTGTGGCCATATGTCTCTCCAGCTGAGTGCGGTAAGACAAACGTGTAGCTACACAGAGGCAGGCGAAGTTCTCCTCGTTTTCTCTCGTGCCGGTACTTGATGTGTTCCTTTAGGGAAGTCAAGCGTTTGTAGCCCCGGTCACAGTAGGGGCAGGTGACAGTTGGGCGAAAGCATCTTGGAGTTCCAGGTGGCAGGTCTGCAGAACGAGAGAGAGGGGCAACGGGCAAAAGGTCAGCAAATCAATGGCAGCGAATGGGCGCTGTGCCCAGGCTGGTATGAGGAGGTATCTGTACAATCTGCTCCGCTGTGTGCCATCGTCAAGGTTGGCACTGCCACCCAAACACACACTCACTGTGTCCAATGCATGGACACACACTCACAGTAAGTGCACTCGAAATTCACACGATTCGCTGCAGTTTTGCTCATGGGCGTTATGTGCTGGAAGAAATGTAACACGCTCTTTTCCACTCTTTATATGAGAACGCACTAGTGATAGACAGATATGTCAAGCCAGGCCAATTCATTTGGATTATATTTGGCCAATTATAAGATGATTGGCATTGGCCAATAACTGCAGCCAATTAAACAAAAAAAAAGTCAAAAGTAAAAAAGTGGTAGTGTCAGTTCCAAAGTGGATAATGCATATTTTCAGTAAATATAGGTTATAAAATAAATTGAGTCCATCTTAAAAGCTAGGCATTAAATATGATGGCAAACATGAGTAATTGTGCTCTGCAGATGCATTCATTTAGAAAATAAAATAGTATATTTTGCACATTGTTGGTTCTATGCAGTTTCTGTTAACATTAAATTTAGACAATACTTTGAGCAGTTTCATTTTGATGCAATGTTGGTGATGTCCAATGTTAAATCAGGATCTTGAAGCAGAAGTCAAGTCTCCAAGAAATGAAAGTAGCAGAGATTGTTTAGGCTTTACAGCAGATCTAGAATCTAATCTAAAGTTAGTTTTGATTGATTCACTTCCGTTGTAAAGATCATTAGTGATTAAGCGTAGCGGCCGCTGAACACGACGCCGAAAGACAGAAACTTTAATGTGTTCTTTTCATTCATGTGCACGACTGCAGTGTTTGGAGCTGGAGAACGACAAACTTTGAAATAATCCGATGGTAAACCCAGAATTAACCGTGACTTCTTTGGACTAAACTGCTGCTAACCATAGCTAAACGCCATTGTTTACAGCGGTTTAAAGGTAAACGCAGTGCGACTGCTGCCGTGTTTGAGGCCAGTTGTGTTCCCTCCGTTGTTAATGGCTTCCACTGGCTCTAATTTTCACACGTTCTTCATAAGAGAGGTATGCGGCGTAACCCCTCGGGACGGAGGTTGGGTTCAGGATTTCACCACTCGGACAGCTGGCCCTCGATCTAAAGGTAAACACTCAGACGACAGCTGGCGGCGCTCACCGTTCTCCTCGTGGCCCTGGGCTTCGCGGCGTGGCGAGCCGGGAGCGGGACAGTTCCTCGGGAGCCTCGGGGTCAGATGATGGCTGTGTCTCCTCTCTGGAGGTATTCGGCAATGCTGACCACGTGACTTTCACTGTCCACCAGTTTACGCTTCCCGAAGAAGTACCTCGAACTCAGCAGCGCAGTGGACGCTCTTCACTACACACACACACAGAGAGAAAGCCTTTAAATAAAACCTGACCATGTGAGAAATATAGTGTGGCGAATGGAAACATGCGGCAGCATCTGTGATAAAAGAACGCAGGAACATTAGAGAAACGTTCTGGGAGGGATACGTCTAAATTACTGCCGTATCTAGCCACCTAATGGCCACTAAAATAAGAAATATGACTTAATCTAACCGTTCGAATTGTGGAAAGCTTTTAACGATAAACCCTTTTTCTACTTTTAAATGTATTAGAGGCAGTCAGACACGGACCCCAACATCGCTCCTGCGTCTCTAATCAAACTCCTAACGAGGCGGATTCACATTTCAAAATGAGGAGGTTTGTGATGTGAACATTTCTTTTGGCATTTAAAAAAGTGCATGAAATTTCTCCTCCAGCAATGAAAGGGAAAGAGAGCAAATGAAGAGTTCCTGAGAAACTCATATCAACATATCAAAGTCAGAAATTAAGAGTAAGAGATCTCGATATGAACTCGAGACGAGCTTCTCTACACTCACTGCATTGCTCTACACTGAAGGACATCTAATGAATCATTGGGTCTGCATGGGGTGTGAAGGTGGAAACATGAAATGGGGAAACATGAAACTTAACTAAGATCTGAGCTATCCCTTGAGCTTGTAAAAATAAAGAGCAGACGCAGGAAACTGAAGGTGTTTTATGTTCTAGAATATAATCTAACCATGGCTTTGACAGGTTAAATATTACGCCAGAGAGTACAAGCTATCTTTTAATTAGGATGAGCTTGTGTAAGGTATAAACTTAAGTGAGGTTTGTCTGACATAAACATTTTATGGTCTCATTTGTGCAAAGGTCCAGCCGCTGGACTGTGGCGCTGTCAGAAAATGTCTTGAAAATGTCAGAGAGCCGGCAGCCCTTTAACATCATTTAACCGACACTCGCTCTCCTTCACGTGAGCGGCCGATCAACACGTTCAGCTCCTCGCTGGGTCTGCGGCGTACATGATCCAAACAAATCCAGTTTGCGCACAAATTAGATTTCGGCCTGAAATGCGATTTGGGGAAGTTGGCGCTCGCAGAAGAAAGAGAGCAGAGTCCTAGGTTCCTAATGTTCTCCTGTCGTGGAATTGTGGGCCGACTCTGAGATCTGCTGGAGTGTGTGTCTAACATTCAGAAAGCTTTATTAAAACTACACATCCCTCCTCCTGAAGTACATCACCAGTGACAGCTCCGGCTAACAGTGTGTGTGTGTGTGTGATGATCTCAAACAGAGAATCACTCAAAGATTGTGGATTCAGATCCAGTTAAACTACAGCGATGATATTTCTCACTGTGTTCAGAGTTTTTATTGCCGATATCAATACAGTTCTGCCTTTCAAACACTGATAACACTATAGAGAGGAGTGTGTGTCTTCAGTGTGTGAGTTCTCCTCTATATCAGTGTCAGTGTTCCTGAACTCCTGAAACGCCTCCATTGTATCTTGAGTTTCTCCCGGGAACACGTCTCAATATTCCTCATTATAATAATTAATGCGCAGAATAAAGGGGCGGGGCCTGGTTGAGTTAGTTAGTAGTGTGTTAAACTGGCGGTTATGGAAAGGGCGGGGCATTTCCCAAACACACTCAGAAGCGCTCGACCAATCACAACACACTGCTCCAGCCGACCAATCAGAGCACAGTGTGCTTTCAGAAGGAGGGGCTTCATAGAGACAGGAAGTAAACAGAGCGTTACTGACAGACTGGGAAGAGAGGAGCCGCAACAATGGAGAATATGAGGAGAATAATCAACATTCAAGCAGGAAAACCTGTTCTAGGAGAGCCTGAAACAAAAAAATATGATTTTAATATGATTCTTTAAACATGTAAAGCGAATCAACACACTCACCTGTACCGTTCCCAACCGGCTGCAACTGGCGTCGGGTCCCATCGTGTCGTAATCTCCCTTCAGTTCATCTGAGGACAACACACAGAAGAGAGTCTATTAACACACTGACACACTGCATAACATCTCGTTCTGCATCTCAGGACTCACAACACACACACACACACACACACACACACAGCAGAGGAACGAGCCGAGCGCGCTGGGAAACAAGAGAGAGCAAACTCAGCTCAAGAATGTTCCATCCACCTGAACAAGCAAACACACACACACAGAGACAGAGAGAGAGAGAGAGAGAGAGAGAGAGAGAGAGAGAGATGTGTGTGTGTGTATCTTCAGTTCACTGATCCGTCTCTGGCACAGAAACTAAACACTGAGTCTCTAATTAAACCACTGACAACATGAGAAACACAAATGCAGAAAACACACACTTCAATATCATTATTCTGAGATCATCTGTGTGTGTGTGTTCCTGAACCTCCTGTCAGAAACCGGCATCCGTTAATAACACAGATGAGTTACCATGATGTTCACTGTCAACAAAATGAATAATCAATCTAATCAAAATCGACTCTATTTACTTCTTTAATAAACGCAGGTGTTTATTGGAGGTTTGGGATTTTTCCTGACATCTCTTTTCCTGCGATCCACAGTCCCTGTTTCTGTCAGTGTCTCGGGGAACGAGGGAAAGCTCTGGTGTGTGAGGGAGGTGTTGTGTGAGTAAGAGTCCTGTGTCCAATCTCTTCCTCATGATGATTTACTCTCGAGAACACGCGGTGTGGAGGAACGAGGAGGCCAGGTGATTTACTTCCACTTTCTGTCGGTGATAACAGTGTCACACACCGGAGAAGGGCGTTATGGGAGAGGAGAGCGAGTCAAGGACGGATCTGACTGACCGGAGCAAACACACGAGGAGAAGAGAGAGAGTGAGGGCGAGAGAGCTTATCTCAGGACGGAGCTGTGAGTCGAGGTACCAGGCAGACACACCGGCACCAAACGCAGAAACACTGAGGGAAATGCCCACACGTTTAGAGAGAGAGAGAGAGAGAGAGAGAGAGAGCATAACAGAGAAGAGAGAGAGAGAGAAAACTTTGGCTTCTTCCTCTGGAGCTAATGAACGTCACCCAGCAGCACAGAAACATGGCCGTGGTTTTTATCACACACACACACACACACACACACACACACATCATGGAATTGCAACACAGTGGAATCACAGACATTCCGGCTCCATGAGGGTTTATCAAATTAAAGGAATGTTCCGGGTTCAATAGGAGTTAAGCTTTATCAACAGCATTCGTGGCATCATGTTGGAGATCATAACAACAACGATATCCACGATATCCATCCGATGTCCACTCTAACGTTTGTGTACTTAATATCCAAATATATGAGTGTGCGGAAGGGTTATTATCGTTAACAAAAAATAAAACCATGAAAAATAAGATTTCTGTTACTTATAATAGAATAACTGTTAATTTTAAAATATATTTTTTATCAGAATTATTATTATTTTGAAAGTATTACAATTGCTAAAACTAAAATTGAAATATAAATATTTTTTACTTCTAATAAAAATTACAAAAATGCAAAGTTACTAAAAATATAAAATAAAGTTAAAATAAAAACCGAAAAATTAAAAATTCAATTAAATTAAAAAAATATTTATATTAATATGTTATCCAGCCAGGTTATTATCATTAACTAAAACTAAAACAATAAAAAATATATAATTTCTGTTACTTATAATAAAACAATTCTTATTTGCAATTTTTTTTTTAAATAAACAAATAAAAATATAAAAAAACTACAACTATATAGACATATTTTATATTAATATTTATTTTTATTTACTTTTAAGATTATTAAAATCTAATAAAAATGAAATGAAAAAAACGCATAACAACCTTTATATTAAATTCAAATAAAATCTGGAAAAAGACTCAAACTATAATAATAATAGTTTGTATCTGAGGTGAGGTGATTCTCATTCCTGAAACTCTCCCGTTCGCAGGAGTGTGTGGAATCACGGACCAGAGGCCTGTTCGTAACGAAGCGTCTCCTCGACTGAAGGAAGATCCGGCTTCACAGTGTTCCTAACGCCACAACCCAGGCTCTGCGTTTCTTTCTTTGGGGCGTATCAGATTTTTAGCCCCCTCTTCCTCTCGGCTCTGTGCACAGCTAGTTCATTAGCAGAAATGAATAGCGAAGAAGTGCTCATTTAGATGGTCTGTCTTCCATGGGCTCTCACACTCCTATGTTTCTGTCATACACTTCTAAGAATCATTGACTCTTATTACACATGTAAATGGCTATCATAAAAATAAAAATTTCATTTAAGATTCTTAATGACTTGAGCAGCAGCCTGGCCTCCCTTAATGATTACCTCTCTCCCTCATTACGAGTATTTATCTCTCTGCGTCTCTGACTGCGCCAGTGATGCTTGCAGGAGGAAACCGGAGCGCGTCTACACCGACGCAATTACCACAAACCCGACGATTACAGACACAAACACACGCCATAATTAAAGAGGAACTGGAGGCTGAGAGCACGTTTCAGCACCATATCTAGCAGAGGGGCGTGTCTTAGAGAGCAGGGGGCATGTCAAATATAACAGGGGGTGTGTCTTCAATGGCAGAGGGCGTGTTTTAGAAAAATCGATGCACTGGAGGCTGAGGGCAGGTTTCAGCATCTAATAGAGGGGTGTGTCTAAGAGAACATGAAGCGTGTCTAAGAGATCATAGGAGGTGTCTAAGATAACATGGGGCGTGTCTAAGATAACATGGGGCGTGTCTAAGAGAACAGGGGCGTGTCTAAGATAACATGGGGGGTGTCTTAGATAACATGTGGGGTGTCTAAGAAAAAAGGGGTGTGTCTAAGAGAACATAAGAGGTGTTTAAGATAACATGGGGAGTGTCTTAGATAGGGTGACTAAGAAACAGGGGCGTGTCTAAGGTAGCAGGGTAAACTAGAGAACAGGGGCATATGTAAGATATCATGCAGTATGTCTAAGAGAACATGGGTGTGTCTAAGGTAAAAGGGGCATGTCTAAGATAACATGGGGCATGTCTAGGGGAAAAGGGGCGTGTCTAAGAGAACGGGACATGTCTAGAGAGAACATGGGTGTGTCTAAGGTAAAAGGGGCATGTCTAGATAACATGGGGCATGTCTAGGAGAAAGGGGCGTGTCTACAGAACGGGACATGTCTAGAGAGAACATGGGTGTGTCTAAGAGAACAGGGGCGTGTCTAAGAGAACAGGGGTGTGTCTAAGAGAACAGGGGTGTGTCTAAGAGAACAGAAGGGGCATGTTTAAGATATTAAAAAAGATGTTAAAAAGGGCGGAGCTCACCGGTTCCGTCGGACTGAGCGCACTCAGCAAGTCGTTTTCGTTCCAAAGGTTCTCTATTCCGCTGTCCTTCATATCATCTTCATCATCCATGGTCTTGCTCAGGAGGGCGTGTCCCAGGGTCAGGGAGAGGTGGGGCCACGGGCTCATGATTGACAGGGCTGATGGGACTCCCCTCCTCCGACACCAGGAGTCTGTTCTTCTTCTTCAGTCTCCGATCCCAATTCTACAACGTTCTCAAAGTTCAACACTGTGGAGAAAAAACACACATGATCAATATTACAGACGATCACACAAAAGGATTATGATCTCACCGACATTTATATA
>JAQIUQ010007577.1:0-55877 GCA_030378365.1 Hybognathus amarus | reverse complement strand
AGTTTTATTTATAGTTTGACATTTTTGGTCAGTGTTAATTAAGAAACATCCAATAATGCAGAATATGCAATCATAAATATTTAATTGATGAGTTGTTAATATATATATATAACAATACAAAATATATGGCTATGGTTTTACAGCGTAAATTCAGCATATTGACAAAATGATAACTGCAGATCCACCTTTCGCTGACTGGAGTCGTTGTTTCTGTGAATTGCAGATCCATTTGCTCCTCTTTCTATTGCAGTCTGTAAAAATATACCTCCGATTTTTTGTCAAATCTCAGTTGTACAGTCAATCGCAAAGCTCTTTCCCACTTTATATGTGTAGTGTTTGTTTTTTTGCGGCATTCACGCTGGAAACATTTACAGCCGCTCAGTCTTTTTGCCACTTACTGTGAGGAACTGCAGGCACGTACTGGCACGGTGACGTCACGCGCATTCTCTCTATACCAGGTCTAAACTATTCTGATCTATTTATCCACTTCACATGTGAACTGAGATACAGCACTCTCGAGTCTAATATAGTTTTGACTTGTTCCATTCTTTTATATAAGCCTCATTGTCAGATTCAAAAACAATCTGCTATGAAATAGTATGTTGCATAAGAAAGCAATATTTTAAGATTAGACTGAAATGACTAGGAAATAAACTTAAAGGGATACTCCACCGGCTTTTCATATTAAACTATGTTATTCCCTTAACTAAGACGAGTTGATGCATACTCTCTCGTCTCAGTGCGCGCACTATATCGCTCTGTATTGCCGCAAAACTATGTTAGCACTTAGCTTAGCCCAGTGCATTAAATATGGGCCACAAAGAGAAGCCACCAAACACTTCCTCGTTTTCCCTTTTTAAACACAGTTACTCGACCTAGTCTGGTGACAAAAAATAAAACGTTGTGTTTTTCTAAGTGTTTAAAGTTGATGACTATATTGTATGGCGGAATACCATAAAAAGTGCTTTTGAGCACTTCGACTTGGTGCAATAATACCTTCACTCTTGAAAAGTCCTCTTACCGGCTCCCGCTTCCTCTCCCCCTCCCTCTCATTTTCCGTCAATACAATCAACGTGACATGCGCCGGTAGTAGTAGTTTGAGCGGAGTTGGAGAAGTAACAGGTTGTCTGGATGCTAGTTTGTTTACAGTCATGGTTAAAAAGTGTATCGTGTACCTCCAATTTACTTTGTCACGACTGAAGAGAAAAATTACAATTGCCGGGTGAATCATCGCTGCAACGCATCATTTGCCGCAACACATGCGATTTGTCCAGGGTTGAAAATAAGTCTAGCCGCAGCGTTTTGGACCAACTGAAGACGGCAATTTGAGAAGCTGATATTCCACAATAAAGTGAATTGTAGTAGTCAAACCTACACGTGATGAATGCATGAACCGCCATTTCCAGGGTTGTCGAAGTAAAGAAAGCCTTTGATTTTAGATAATAAACAAAGTTGCTAGAAACTGGAGCTGATGACAACTGATATGTGTTTGTCAAATTTTAAAGACTGGTCAACAAGAACACCTAGTTCCGCACTCCTGTCGAACTTAAAGGGGGATAAGCTCCCCAAGTCAGGGCTTAAAGACTGAGACCTTTCACTTGGGCTGAAGACAGTGACCTCAGTCTTATCATTATTTAGAGAGAGGAAGTTTTGAGCCAGCCATGCCTTCACCTTCTCTAAGCATAGCATAAGAGAGTTTAATGTTGCAGGGTCATTTTTCTTGAGTGGAATGTAAATTTGGTTGTCGTCCGCATACAAATGAAATGATACACTGTGTTTCCTTAAGATAGCGCCCAACGGTAGCATGTAAAGAGAAAATGGAGAGGGAGCCAAGACGGAGCCCTGTGGAAGACCACAGGTTAGAGGGGCCATGGAGCTGGAGAAATTACCCATCTTAACTAAAAACTTTCTGTCAGAAAGGTACGACCAGAAACCATGATAAGACAGAGGCTTTTAGTCCCACCTCAGTCTCAAGTCTAGCCAACAGAGTAGGGTGGTCAACAGTGTCAAAAGCTGCCGAAAGGTCTAAGAGAATTAGAACCACAGAATCACCAGAATCAGTGGAGATAAAAATGTCATTTAACACTCGCAGAAAGACTCAGTGCTGTGGGCAGCCCTGAACCCAGATTGAAAAGTCTCATAAATACAGTTGTTTAACAGAAAGTGCTGGAGTTGATTAAACACAATTTTCTCCAATAACTTGGAAATAAAAGGCAAGACAGAGATGGGTCGGTAATTTTGTAAAATACATGGATCCAGTGAAGGCTTCTTGAGCAAGGGAGTGACCGTAGCCACTTTGAGATTAACTGGAACTGAGCCCGTATTGAGACACTTGTTAATAAGAGATACTAAACCTGGACCCACAGAGTCAATGATTGACATTATACATTTCGGCTGAATGATGTCATTTGGGCAAAATGAGGGTTTGAGCTTGGCGCGCACAAACTGAATGTTAGAGTGGGAAAGAAAGGTGATTTAAGCATTTTTGAGCATGTCATGGTTCTTGGTGCCAGACAGACCGGTATTCCACAGTCTACTCAGTTACTGGGTTTTTCACGCACAACCATTTCTAGGGTTTACAAAGAATGGTGTGAAAAGGGAAAAATATCCAATATGGTGCAGTCCTGTGGGCAAAAATGCCTTGTTGATGCTAGAAGTCAGAGGAGAATGGGCCGCCTGATTCAAGCTGATAAAAGAGCAGCTTTGACTGAAATAACCACTCTTTAAAACCGAGGTATGCAGCAAAGCATTTGTTAAGCCACAACACGCAAAAACTTTGAGGCGGATGGGCTACCACAGCAGAAGACCCCACCAGGTACCACTCATCTCCACTACAGATAGGAAAAAGAAGCTACAATTTGCAAGAGCTCACCAAAATTGGACAGTTGAAGACTGGAAAAATGTTGCCTGGTCTGATGAGTCTCGATTTTGGTTGAGACATTCAGATGGTAGAGTCATAATTTGGCGTAAACAGAATGAGAACATGGATCCATCATGCTTTGTTACCACTGTGCAGGCTGGTGGTGGTGTAATGGTGTGGGGGATGTTTCTTGGCACACTTTAGGCCCCTTAGTTCCAATTGGGCATCGTTTAAATGCCACAGCCTACCTGAGCATTGTTTCTGATCATGTCCATCCCTTTATGGCCATCATGTACCCATCCTCTAATGGCTACTTCCAGCAGGATAATGCACCATGTCACAAAGCTCGAATCATTTCAAATTGGTTTCTTGAACATGGACAGTGAGTTCACTGTACTAAATGTCCCCCACAGTCACCAGATCTCAACCCAATAGAGCATCTCTAGGATGTGGTGGAATGACAGAAATCCTGCCATTTCAGAATGAGAGACTTTTTAGTTTAGTTAGTTTCAATTAATATTTCTGTTAGACTCTAGGAATTATTTGTATAGTACGAATTTGACTATTTTCATACCATTATCAGCTCTCTTATTATCTCAGCTCTATTTATCTCAATAAAGGAAAATTTGATTCTTCATGGTATGACCCCTTTAAAAACCCTTTCAGTTGTATTGAGTTTCTGTGCCAGATCCTCGTAATTAGTTTCCTAATTTGTTTACTCTGCTTTTAACCTCACATAAGGTCACAGCCACACTCTCACTGTGTAACTGTATCCCTCCATCCTGACGGCAGTTTTAGACAGATGCTCAAAGAAATTAAATAAGCTTCGATAACGTTGTTCATTTGTGCATATGGATAAGTAGAATCAGTGAGGTCTAAAATCAGGTTTGCACCAATAACAGCTCATCATCATCAAAACTATATGCGATTGTCTATCTGTCTTTCAGGTGGTGCAGCACAAACTTGCTGAGTTGAAGTTCGGACATCTGTGTAGGTTCGAGCTTTCATTGACAGCTGCCTTCAGCTCCACAGTGAGCAGAAGCTGGACTCTAGCACAGCATCCATGGCCAAATACTGGTGAGTCTCTTGTTGACTAAATCTACTGAACACTTGTGTTTGGCACTTTTGAAACTCTGCTTAACGAAGCTTCAAATACTTTTGTACTCCCCAATAACGTTATTTCAGCAAATGAGGTTTCGCCACGTCATACTGTTCACAATCAAACCAGATTTTGTTTGAAATTACTTCACACCAGTTCGTTCTTCAATTTTTCCTGATGTGTAACAGGCCTTTTAAATAGATGATACTTTCATGAAAACATTTGCTTTTTGAATGGTGCATGTATGCATGTGGTGTTACAAGCACTTTGAAACAGTGAATCATTTTGTAAAGAAATCAGTTCAATTGGGAGTTAAAAAAAATGTTCACTTCTCAAATCACTTCTGACAACTATAGTACTGTCAAAAGCTGATGTCTTATTATGGGCTGCACGGTATTGGGGAAAAAATTACATTCCGATATTTTGTTTATCTGCAATACATATACAGTCGTGGTCAAAATTAATGGCACCCCTGGTAAATATGATGAAAACTGGCTGTAAAAAATAATTCTGCATTGTTTATCCTTTTGATCTTCCATTCAAAAAATTGGCAAAATTCTAACCTTTCATTGAAGCAAAAGAATTGAAAGTGGGGGTAAATCACACTATGAAATAAATGTTTTTCTCCAAAACACTCTGGCCATAATTATTGGCACCCTGTTATTAAAAACTTTTTGCAACCTCCTTTTGCCAAGATAACAGATCTGAGTCTTCTCCTATAATGCCTGATGAGTTTGGAGAACACCTGACCAGAGATCAGAGACCATTCCTCCATATAGACTCTCTCCAGATCCTGCAGATTCCCAGATCCATGTTGGTGCTTCATCTCTTTCAGTTCACTCCACTCATCAGGTCAGGGTCTGGGACGGTCATGGCAGAAGCTTCATTTTGTGCTCCGTAACTAATTTTTGTGTTGATTTTGATTTTTGTTTTGGATCGTTGTCCTGATGGAAGATCCAACCACGGCCCATTATAAGATTTCTAGCAGAAGGTGTCAGGTTTTTATTTTTTATTTCTTTGTATTTGATAGAATCCATAATACCATGTATCTGAACAAGATCACCAGGACCTCCAGCAAATAAATAGGCCCACAACATATAAGATCCAGCAGTATATTTGGCCATAATTATTGGCACCCCTAGAATTTTTTATGAGAAAAATATCTCTGAAGTACATTCCCATTAATATTTAATTTTTAAGCACATCAGGGTGACTAGGAACATGAAATTGTCCAGCTATGACTTCTTGTTTCAAGGAGTTTAAATATGAGGAAGCACAAAGGTCAAATTCCCTGAATCATCCATCACAATGAATAAAACCAAAGAACATGGTTCTGATGTGCATCAAAAGATTGTTGAGCTTCACAAAATAGAAAGTGGATGTAAGAAAATAGCTAAAGAATTGTCCCATTTTGACCATCAGGGCAATAATTAAGAAGTTATAATCAACTAAAGATGTTATGATTCTGCCAGGAAGAGGACGTGTGTCTATTTTGCCTTAATGGATGGTGGGGATGAAAGTTAGAGTGTCCAAAGACTCTTCAAGCATCACAGATGGAGAATTGCAGAGATTAGTTGAGTCTTGGGGTCAGAAAACCTAAAAAAATTATATATATCAAACAACCCCTACATCCCCATATGTTGTTTGAGAGGGTTTCAAGAAAAATGCTCCTCGCTCATCCAAAAACAAACTCCAGCATATTCAGGTGTCAGACACGACTGGATCTTCAAACAGGACTGGATTCTATGGTCAGATGAAACTAAAAAAGAGGCTTTTTGGCAGCAAACCCAGCAGATGTGTTTGTTGCAAACAGGGATGAAGAGTACCCCATGCCTATGGTTAAATATACTGCTGGATCTTATATGTTGTGGGACTATTTATTTGCTGGAGGTCCTGGACATCTTGTTCAAATACATGGTATTATGGATTCTATCAAATACAAAGAGATAAAAAATAAAAACCTGACGCCTTCTGCTAGAAATCTTATAATGGGCCGTGGTTGGATCTTCCATCAGGACAACGATCCAAAACAAAAATCAAAATCAACACAAAAATTTGTTACGGAGCACAAAATGAAGCTTCTGCCATGACCGTCCCAGACCCTGACCTGATGAGTGGAGTGAACTGAAGAGATGAAGCACCAACATGGATCTGGGAATCTGCAGGATCTGGAGAGAGTCTATATGGAGGAATGGTCTCTGATCTCTGGTCAGGTGTTCTCCAAACTCATTAGGCATTATAGGAGAAGACTCAGATCTGTTCTCTTGGCAAAAGAGGGTTGCAAAAAGTTTTTAATAACAGGGTGCCAATAATTATGGCCAGAGTGTTTTGGAGAAAAACATTTATTTCATAGTGTGATTTACCCCCACTTTCAATTCTTTTGCTTCAATGAAAGGTTAGAATTTTGCCAATTTTTGGAATGGAAGATCAAAAGGATAAACAATGCAGAATTATTTTTTACAGACAGTTTTCATCATATTTACCAGGGGTGCCATTAATTTTGACCACGACTGTATATATTGCGATTATGCATGAATTGATACCCAATTCCAATATTTTGCTCATAATGGGATAAATTGGATGTGTTCTATGACTGTGTAAACAGGAAAAAAACGCATGTATTGGGATATTTTAAAGATCGGTTTCAGTATGTGGAAATAAATCAGATATAAATCAGTTATGTGTCATTGTGACTGTAGCTGGGCATATCGTGATTTTCTGAGGCATCAGGCTATGTTTCCTAGGGCTGGTTGCGTAACAAAATGTTCGATTTATACCGATACCTTGACTTTGAATATCTGGTTCCTGAACGTTACCTTTTCTATACCAATTTTATGTAACCACTTTTAACTATAATATTACCAAAATTTTTATTTTATTTTTCAGTTTGTTGACTTTTTCACACTCAAATTTTGAGTATGTAAAAAAGCACCAATGCTAAAGTTTTGTTTCTATCATTTCCCGCCCTTTCATCAGTGGTGCCAATCACTACACATTTAGTATTTCGGAAGAAGGGGCTTCATCAAAACAATGTGTTCAGAGAGACTGGGGAGAGAAGCTGTAATAATGTAAAATATGTGAACAATAATGTGTTTTTTTTAACAATCATGCACTAAAACAAATTCTAGTAGAGCCCAAAAACAAAATCAGGCATAATAGGATAATAATATGCAAATCACATGTATTCTGAACCAAAGGACCTGTTCGGTATCGATAACTTGCCAACTACAATCCTGTGTTATGTCACTGTCAATGTTGCTTGACATTGCACCAATGCTGAAATTATATATCATGTTTTATGTTAAATACTAATTGAGAATGTGTCTTTCCCTCCTCAGGGCTACAGATTTGCAGAATAGAGTGGCCACTCAATGCCTGCAGCTTATACGGAGGATGGGGCTACATGTGGGAGTATCCAATAGCCAAGTGAGTAACAATCACTGAGTAACATCTGCACTACTTCACTACTTTGCCCTTGTAACCAGAATGCAATGTTTGTTCGATGACGGTGATCTCAAACACTGGTCGAAGGGATGGTTTACCCACAAATGACAATTCTGTCATCATGCATCCTCTTGTCGCTCCTAACCGAAATTAATTCCTTCTATTAAACACAAAAGAAAAAATATGCAGGAACGTGAGTTTTACCTATTTATTACAGATTATTCGTATTTTCCAACCTGAAGGATGAATAATGCAAATTGCATTAATCCGAGGCGGAAAGCAATTCTGCCTTTTCCAATACATTACATGTGAGCAGCTCATGATAAAAACAAGAGAAGTCATTGTAATTGAACTGTTCTGCAAAATAAAATGATTTTATTTCATTTTACAGTGGAATGATATTATTGTAATTGTAATATATTTATGTATTGATTAAATCATAAAATAAAATTATGTTGAGTACTACAACAACTACTACTACTACTAATAATAAAAATAATTGTTGTTGTAGTCATATTAAATGGGGGAAAATATGTTTTCCTTTCTTTTTTGTCAACATATGCCTAAAACTGTTGTCCATTCAATGAAAGTGAAAAAAAAAATATTAATAGATTAGTTTTTTTCATAGTTATACAGAAACATGTGCACACATATGATAGCTTTGTGTAAAAAAAACATTGAAAATTTAGTAGTTATTCACTGAAAAAAAAAAAAATATATATATATATACAGTATATTAAATATATATAATATTTTAGCAGCTTGATTACAGAACCCCTAAAGGGACATGGTGATGGGAAAATATGAGATGTGAGGAAAAAAAATATGAGGTGGTTATGCATTCTCTCAAAGTTTGTGTTACCCCTGAGTTTGGAACGCAAAACATAGTGCGAGAGAACACAAAAGCATCGACTTCTCTTTTTCTCTCCCATCCTATATTTGTCCCATCACCATGTTTTTTAGGGGCTCCGTAGCTTGACAGCCCAAGTAGGGCTTGCCACATCCTGTGGAGTACATCAAACCCCGCCCACATGCATGTGTGATGTCTGAAGCCACGCCCATGTCCAAACATCGCCAGCTTGCCGACTCCCCATTCCCGTTCCTCTCGGAAACCCCATTTGTTGTATGTACTGTAAGTTTCCGATTGAAAGGGTTTTAGCGCGAAAGGGTGGGTCCTGCGTTCTGTCATGAAAAAGAGAAAAATAAGAAGTAAATGAAAAAGAACTAGGTGTGAGGGTTATATCTTCTCAATGATTCTTCCTGTTTTCAAAGTTAACAAGGAAGTGTGATTTTTGTTTTGTTTTCTCCCCCAAACCAGAAATGTTGCTGATTTTATTGGTTAACTTTATAGTGACTGACTGGTAGGTTTAGGGATCAGTCTTTGGTGTAGGCACTCAGTACTGTGATTTGAGGGGGAAAATCATGCTAATGAGAGATGACGTGTTTATTAATATTTATGCAATATTTATGGTCTATTTTTGCCATGGAAAAATATATATATATTTTTCTATATATATATATATATATATTTATTTTTTTTTCAAAAAATTATTAATGCAGTATTTTAGTTTAATATAGTGTCTAGGCCTTCAGAAAAAAAATATTTTTTGAAGAAAATTTGGACCATCTGGTTACAGTATAGAGAAAAAGTGTAGAATCATGATGTAAGCACTAGATGGCATGTATAGCTCTCTATGGAGAAGCATGTGAATTCTCCAGATGTTTGTGAACACTTTTTTTTTGTGGATTTGAATATATAGTTGAAAAAATCTCAAAAACGATTTTTTATTTAAAAAAAAATATTAAAAAAAATTGATTTTTTGTGTTTTTATCAATTTCCCATTCATTTCTTATGGGGTCATTTTTGACCAAAGACTACAAGTGTGACTATTTTTTAAGACCACTAAGCCTGCTCAGATCATGACCTCAATTTTTTTTTGTGTGTTCACATACACAATGCAATAAAAGTCACCAAGTTTCGTAACATTCAGATGAAGCTGTGATTTTGAAAAATTCAAAACATACTTTTTGTAATCAAAATTTATTGGTGTGTATGTGTATAAGAGTGTGTTTGTATGTGTGTGTGGGTGGGTTTGTCTGTTTTGCACTCTAGATGTTGTAGAGTGTCACCCCTTTCCTATGGTGTACTTTTTTTTATAATTGTGGCCGATTTGTAGATTGCACGTACAAAAATTCAGAGAATTTTTGTCAATTTCCCATTAATTTCCTATGGGTCGTGTCATTTTTGATAGTTTGGATATGGGCGTGGATTATGACGTCACACTTGTGTTTGGGTCCAGCTTGAAATGGCATGTTTAGTTACTAATATCCAGCAGAGGGCGTGTTTCTCTCAGCTTTGCTTTGTCACTCCATCTCATATTTCAAATGGGTTCAATTGAACTGTCAGTAATACAAAAATGAAGTGTGCATTGTGAAAAAACATGTTAAATAGCCTTTCCATGGAAGCAACAGTTTAACTATGTTGTTATCAAGAGTGACTAATCAGAAATCAGACTAGTGGATATTTGTATATTTTGCTGGCAGCAGTTGTACCCTGTGTAGGTGTGAAATGCCTCTTTCAGAATCTTCCGGGATATTCATATATATATATATATATATATATATATATATATATATATATATATATATATATATATATATATATAAAATATCTTCTGAGTTCTTCTGCTCACCAAGGCTGCGATTTTTTTGATAGAGAATTCACAAAAAACACAGTAATATTGTGAAATATTATGACAATTTAAAATGACTTTTTTATGTTAATATATATTCAAATGTAATTTATTCCTCTGAAAAAAAGCTGAATTTTCAGCATCATTACTCCATTCTTCAGTGTCACATGATCCTTCACAAATCACTCTAATATGATGATTTTATGCTCCAAAAACATGTATGATTATTATCCATGTTGAAAACAGTTTTTTACATTTTTATTTCAGGATTCTTTGATGAATAGAAAGTTCAAAAGAACAGCATTTATTTAATTAGAATCTTTTGTAACATTATAAATGTCTTTAATGTAACTTTTGATCAATGTAACTCATCCTTGATGAATAGAAGTATTGATTTCTTTTTTATTACCCCAAAAATAAAATACAAATTCTGTACTGACCCAAACTTTTTCAAGGGTAGTGTTTAATGTAACAAAAGCTTTCCATTTCAGATAAAATCTGTTCTTTTGAACTCTCTACTCATCAAAGAATAAATAAAAAATGTAAAAAAAACTGTTTTCAACATGGATAATAATCATACATGTTTTTGGAGCATAAAATCATCATATTAGAGTGATTTGTGAAGATCATGTGACACTGAAGACTGGAGAAATGATGCTGAAAATTCAGCTTTTTTCAGAGGAATAAATTACATTTTAATATATATTAGCATAAAAAAAGTAATTTTAAATTGTCATAATATTTCACAATATTACTGTGTATTTTTTATCAAAAAATTGCAGCCTTGGTGAGCAGAAGAGATCTTAAACTTTTGACCGGTAGTGTGTATATATATATATATATATATATATATATATATATATATATATATATATATATATATATATATATATATATATATATATAAACCTGCTAGTATTTAGTAAAGGCTCAATTTTGAATACAATTTTGATTTCAATATAAATAGTTTTTAGAAATTTATATTACATATCTCTTCCTTAAAACGAAATGGGGAACAAAAACTATTTCATTGGATAATTTAAGAGTTTTTGCTTTTACGTACATGACAATTAGGCACATTTTGAGTACATTTCTGGTGTTTGTTAGTTTAATGTAAGATACATTAAATAGTATTTATTGTTTAAGTATTTGTATTTCCTTAAGTTGATTCACATTTTTAGAAAGCAATGTTTTATTCAGGGTTATTTGGACACTTTTTGCTATTGAGATGACTTGAGAATCATAATTAATAATTGCAAAATAAAAAAAAATGTCTTGATGAATTACGCTAATGAGAATTCCCTCATTATAATAATGAAAGTTTGAGGAGGAAACGTGCTTGCCATGAAAATGTCACAATGTGAAATATCTTAATGGTCTTAAAAATAAGCTTCAATTAAAATAATGTATTTAGCTGTTTCCTTTGTTCTTGAGGTGAAATATGACCTCTAAATTCTTGAGATTCACCCAGCCAGACTATGTTTCTTGACCCATGCAGAAACGTTTTAATGACTGTCTCATGCTCTCTCTTTCAGGGCTTTTGCAGACTCCAGAGTTCAACCCATCTATGGAGGAACCAACGAGATCATGAAAGAACTTATCTCGTGCAGCATTGTTAGCAAAAAATAAATGAACAAGGTGAGAGTTTGATTTGGTGCTTCTAATGCCTCATGTCTGTAGTGATTTGGTGCCTCTAATGCCTCATGATTGTTGATTGTAAAAAAAAAAAGATCCCATGAGTGATTTAACACATAGTGTTATGTTAATGTTAATGTCACATGAGACAGACTGTTGATATCATATGGTGTCCCCGAAGAGAATGTCTCTTCTGTTTGTGACTCTTTGCTGCATGTATAGATCATTTAAGATACATTTGCCTTCCAGATCAATTTGCACAACATAAAAACAGTAAAACTGTCTTTTTAGTTCAGATATTTTGAAGAGATTTGCTTGTTTGATATGTGAATACTATCTCTTTTGTATTACTTAATCTTTATAAATCTTTTCTAAAGATGGCTTTTCTGTTTTTTTTTATCCCACAATGTGATTCTCTTCTTTTTCAAATACACCTTCAGGAAACTAAAAATAATGAATTTTAATCATGCACTTTTATGATTCGTATAAACAAAGAGAGCCTGTGTAAGTGTGTGTGTTTTATGAGTCTCTGGCTAGCTGGCGTGTTTCATAGTGAGTCATGGAGCAGAGGTGGGTGGTCTGTGAGAGTTAGTTGGTGGTGGGTGTTATAAAGAGATTAAAACCAGAGTGTTCAACTCTTTCTCCATCCCGCCCTCTTTCTGTCATGGGTATAATTATAGAGCAGTTTTCCTTTTATTCAAAGATATTCAAATATAGAGACATGCTATGGAAGTTCAGAGCAACTATAGATTAGACAGAGGAGAGAAAATCGACTTTCAAAAGCAAGTTTGACTGCCGGTCAGAAGATCAGAGTCATGATTCTCTAACAAATCGTTCTAGTGAAGCGATCATTTAAAATGAATCGATTGAAGTCCTTGGCAAAGCATTAGTAAATCTCTGGATTATGTACACTACCGGTCAAAAGTTTAAGATCGGTAAGATTTTTTATGTTTTTAAAAGAAGTCTCTTCTGCTCACCAAGGCTGCCATTTTTTGATAAAAAATACACAAAAAACACAGTAATATTGTGAAATATTATGACAATTTAAAATGACTTTTTTATCTTAATATATATTAAAATGTAATTTATTCCTCTGAAAAAAGCTGAATTTTCAGCATCATTACTCCAGTCTTCAGTGTCACATGATCATTCACAAATCACTCTAATATGATGATTTTATGCTCCAAAAACATGTATGATTATTATCTATGTTGAAAACAGTTTTTTTACATTTTTTTTTTACATTCGTGGACGAGGGGCTAATTTTTTCCAATTTTCCAGGTGGCGCTAGCGAGCCATTTTGCTACGCCCATCCGCGAAACCCACAAAATATGAAATTTTTCACCAGTCCTGACATGCAAAATGGCGATTACTTTGCAGAAAAAAGAAAAAAAAAATTATCCCAACAGTTTCAATAGGGGCCTCGCACCGTTCAGTGCTCGGGCCCTAATTACCAACTAATTTAAAAAAAATCACCCCTTTTTTAACTTTTTAATTTTTTATTCAGTGGCAGAAACAAGCTTCTATAGGCCTATGTTGCAATGTAGGGAAGAAAAAAAACGATTGCAACTTTCGTTTCATGACGAGTTGGATAAGACAATCTTTTGCTCAAGCATGCTGTAAAATCTTCTTAGCAAAAATAAAGTGACTAACACTAACTAATACATTTGTGCAAGAAACTACAACTAAAACACCCTAATTTTTTATAACCACAATTTAGAAAACATTTTGATATCATTTATGCAATCATTTATTTCTCAAATCCAGTGAAAACATCTTCGAGTGACGAATCAAACCATCAGTTCAGTCGTTTTGAACTGTTTGAGTGCTATTTAAAAAACCCTTTGCCTCCCCTGAAGGCAGCAAAACCACTGCTTTGATCAGCGCTCTGTCATTCATCTTACTAAGGTTCCCCAGTTAGTGCACACTGTGTGGCTTTTTT
Source organism: Hybognathus amarus (assembly GCA_030378365.1). NCBI lineage: Eukaryota > Metazoa > Chordata > Actinopteri > Cypriniformes > Leuciscidae > Hybognathus > Hybognathus amarus. The sequence goes on along the minus strand of JAQIUQ010007577.1, from coordinate 42,204 downwards.
TGAGTGTGTGTGTGTTGATTTGCAGCCTGTTGATGCCTAACAGCCTGTCATGTCTTTCTTTTATTTAATAACCCAATTATTTCATCTCTGAGCAACCCGACTTATGCCGTCTGCTGCTGCAGCTAAATTTGGACTCAGTCGCACATTCTCAATCTGTGAAGCCACTGGAAGATCATGCGCTGTTCAAAAAATTAGTGTCATTCCTCATTAGCAAGCCCAGACAGAATCTGCTTATGTATCTCGCTTTTTCTGTGATGTTTTGGGCCATCACAGAAGTCAATTAGGTCAAAAAAATAAAGGTCAATTAGGTTCAAAACAACACTGGACCCCTCTGACTTTACTTATATGAACATAAAACAGCATTTTTTTGTTTGTGTGTGTGTTTCATGGAAGAAAGTAAGTCAGACAGGTATGGAAGGACGTGAGTGAAACTATCACAAGCAATTAGATTAAGAATCCTCAAGAAATTAGTTACATCTTCTTATAGTGTGTAGAGTTTTGGAAATAAAAACATTCATTTTTCTACAGGACGTTAAAGGGTTAGTTCACCCAAAAATGAAAATTAAGTAATTAACGACTCACCCCATGCTGTTCCAACCCTGTAAGACCTTCGTTCATCTTCGGAACACAAATGAAGATATTTTTTATTTAATCTGAGAGCTGGTTCACTCCTCCATAGACTGCCTAAGGGACTGGCTCTTGACGGCCCATAAAGTCATTAAAGAAAATGTTTAAATATTCCATGTGCCTACAGCGGCTAAATTATACATTTATCAAGCGACGAGACTAACTTTTTGTGCGAAAAAACATAAATAACGACTTTATTCGACTAATTCCATTACTTCCATGGGCGCATGCGCGAGAACTGAGATGACGACGTTCTCATTCGACTACTCTCTTGTTACCGGCTGCTCACCACTTTTTACACTGAGTATTACCGCCACCTATCGTATAAGATGACGTGCTGATATAGCTGGAAGCGCAAAACTTTCTGTTTACAAGCAAGGAAGATGCAGCGCTGTACATACGCTTTTCAATTACCGTATTTTCCGCACTATAAGGTGCACTTAAAAGCCTTTAATCTTCTCAAAAAACGACAGTGTGCCTTATAATCCGGAGCGCTTATATATATGGATCATCATCTTATACTGGTAGGTGGCGGTAATACTCCTAAGCGGTGAGCAGCCGGTAACAAGAAGTAGTCGAAGAAGAACATCGTCATCTTAGTTCTCGCTGCATGCGCCCATAAGGAAGTAATGGAATAGTCGAATAAAGTCGTTATTATGTTTTTTCGCACAAAAAGTAGTCGTCGCTTGATAAACTTATAATTGAGCCACTGTAGGCACATGGAATATTTAAACATTTTCTTTAATGTCTTTATGGGCCGTCAAGACCCAGTCCCATAGGCAGTCTATGGAGGAGTGATCCAGCTCTCAGATTCAATCAAAAATATCTTTATTTGTGTTCCGATGATGAAGGTCTTACGGGGTTGGTACAGCATGGGGTGAGTAATTAATGACTTAATTTTCATTTTTGGGTGAACTAACCCTTTAATGGTGAAAGAACCTTTTTGCCCCACATAATGGTGTAGTTACCTCCATTGACTTGTATTGTATGTTCTGTGATGTACGGTATTACTCCACTGCCGGAAACAGAAATGGGGTTGTTTGTATTCTTTCTGTAGTCTTATGCAGTAGTGGTCATAGACATCATATAGGTAGACGCCCTATCGACCGCTACAGCCTATTGGCACGGACGAGACGTGGAGCCTAAACTGGTCTTCCGCGCCGCTCAGTGTAATCTGTTTGGCAGGTGATATGAGCTGTCAGCACATTTAATGAATCATATCTCACTGAATACCGAACTGATTTTCACGTGAGGTTTTTTGTTGCAAAGGTCATACATGTAGCTATGATACAGGACACATGGAATATTTTATTCACAAAATACAAACTTTAGTCAGGTAATGTTAAATGTTAAATCTTACTTGTGAAAAGTAATTCCCAAGCGATAGTCTGCCGATTTGAGCAGGAATATGCTGCACTCTGCTCTGTCATCTACTGCTGCTATGCAACGCAATAGAAATATGACTGGTTTAAGATGGCGGCCACATTTCTCAGTGCCCAGCAGGCAATAGGGCATCTAGTCTCTGTATGATATCCATAGTCGCGGTATCGTAGGCTACACAATATCTAAGTGGTTTGCTTGCAATTGGCAAAGGTGCATTATTGCCACCAACTGGGCTGGAGTGTCCATTATTCAACTCTCAAAGGAAGAATGTATGGTTGTGAGGCATTCGGAAAATATGTCTACAGTTATACAACGATTGGTAAAACACCTGATTGAAAGCATCTATTGCAGCGATTTTTGTGTGACCATATCAGTGAACACCCCAGACCACTCGGTGAGTTTCATGTCTTTGGAAACGAAAGTTTTATGCATTTTATGAAGGGTTCCTGTGCACCTATGCTACCATTGTAGACCTCATGTGACGGAACCGTCGTGAACGACCATTAAAAAAATTAAACATGCTAGTCTTTGTCGTGATGTCGTGAAGCATCGCAGACGTGACGTAGGTTGTCTCCCACTATGACACACTATACGAGATGATACGATTCGAATCTTGCGTCCCGATGCCCGTTGTCGTTTACGAATTCCCACGACACCTGACGTCAAACTGATTGTGCCAAAATCGGCCTAAAAACGTGTAATCTGAACCAGGCATTAAAGTCCCTGTGAAGTCAAAATTAAAGGGGTGATGAACTGAGAAATCAAATTTTCCTAGAGCTTTTGACATCTAAGAGGTCATCATATTATAAGAATATCCTGAAAGTTTCAGAACTGAAAACGACCTTGTTAGTCCAATAAAAGCTTTTATTGACACCAGCCTCAACAAACGTCTCGTGTTTGAAAGTGTGGAAGTATGACCCCACCCGCTCATCAACGCCTACATCAACATGGCCGGTTTAGCCCTGCCCACTATTCGCGCATTCACGCATAGGTAAACAAAAGCATACCTCGTGATGACAAACCGGAGCGAGCTACCAGCAATAAACATTCCGTTGACAAAATGTTGTGCCGTGCCTGGCTGTGGAAGAAGACAGTCGCTGCATAAGCTTCCTCTGGATTCCAATATTAGCAATGCCTGGTTAATTTGTTTTTAATGACGTTCCAGCAGATGAGTGTAAAACATTAGCTATCCGTATGTTCGCTTCATTTCACCGAGGATTGTTTTGTGAACAAGACACAGTTCGAGGCTGGATTTGCAGACCGATTAAGAGAAAGAACGGTGATGTGCCGTCTATATTGGATCTGACAGGAATTGTGCAACACACGGACTCTGGGTCGAACATGTATGGGCGAATCGGGTTGCCATTTGACAACATTGGACGTTTTCCCCATGTGCACCGACAGGTGAGTTAAACTCATTATAATATAAAAGGGAGAAAGGAAGACGACACAAATATGCATTTTGTGTATGACCTAGAAGTATTTATTCAGCGATCGGCGGTTAAAGTTAATCTGTAGGGAACATTGTTGTACGGAACATGATTATTCTACGTTACCTTCTATATTGGATCCAACAGGAGTGGTGCAACACACTTATGTGAGTAATATTTTTATTTTAGAAATAATAATCTACTCGGCTAGCATTGCATTGTTACAGATCTTTTGATATCTAATAATTATGTGTATGTGTCCACAAGTATCCGTTGTATTTGAGGTGCTGTTGGTTCATTGTCCTGCAATTCGGATCGGACTCTGGGTCAAACATGTATGGGCGAATCATTCCGGTTGCCATTTTACAACAGTGGTTTTCAAAACAAATTCCCCCACGTGCACCGACCGAAACCGAGACAGAGTTGAAGCTCATTATAATATGCAAAACTGTCAGGGCCGGCGCGTCCGTATAGGCGATATAGGCAGTTGCCTAGAGCGGCACGTTTGTAAAGGCCAATTTATACTTCTGCGTCGAGGGTACGCCGTAGTGTACTTCGTTGGCTACGCACGTAGGCGGCGCCGTTGTGAGCATTTATCTTCTGCGTTCAGGTCTTGGTTGCTCTGCAGTACTGCTCCGAAACGCTAGTTGGCGGCGGAGGGTTTTAATGTTCCACTGTTTAGACTCCTCGAGTTGCGGCTAGGTTTATTACAAGCCTGAAAGAGAGTGGATCATGTTGGAGTTGGAGCTTATTGAGGTGGAAAAACAGTTCATTTTAGTGAAATTACTAAAACTGAAAGGCAGAAATGAGAGAAGACGTCGGAGGAGATGGTACGTGTGGAAATGCGTGAGAAGGTACGTGTGCGGAAATGCGTATGAGGAAATGCGATGCTACCAAGCCGACCAATCACCGATCTTGCGGTCCGCGTCGCCGCGACGTGTAGTTAAATTTTTGAGGTGGTGCGCGTCAGGCTACGGCGGAGGGTACGCGGTATGGGACGCGTCTGTGCGTATGCTGACACCGTGCCTACTGCGCGCACCCTGACACAGAGAAGTATAAATTGGCCTTAAGGGCGGCAAAATGTGAGCCAACCGGGAATGAACAATTCACAAAATCCGGTTATTTATATGATTTACTGAGCTGCCGCCGCCGCGCAGCGCCGGTGAGTGCGAGTCCCTCATGAGTCATGACCTGGGTGAGGGAAGTTCGGATCATTTTACTGACTCTCTTGAGTCATTCGAGTCATTTCGTAAGTGGCTTGGCTTTAAATGTTATTCTTTTAACAGACAATTTCCCCAATCACATCTACCTATGCAATGTTGATTATATTCTGAATTAAGAAATCATAATGCAGTAAACATAAATAATTACTTTATCTTCCGAGTCTTACTTTCATTTGGGTGATCGGTTCATTGTGTCACATAATGAACAGATCGTCCGTTAATCACCGATCAGGGACAGGATGTCGTCGTTGAAACGATATCGCTTCAGGAGAACGCAGTTTCTCAAAGTTGAAATTAATAAAAAAAACTACCTTCGCAGTAACAATGAAACAAGACTGGCAACAATCTTCATAGAGCGTGAACTGGCTCAGAGAATCAATAAAGAGGATTCAGTGAAGAGCTTTGCTGCGATGAAGGCCCGCCGTGCACGCTTCTGAAACGTAAGTTAAGCTTTATTTGCTCGATGCTGAACCTGCTGATGATATAATGTGCTTGCGGACATTTCATTTGTGTGTTTTTACGCACAGAAAGTGGTGTAAAGAAATTTGCAAACAACAGTAATTTGAGGAGGTGAAATGTGATTATTTGGAAAAGTCCTGTCATGACTGCTGAAAGAAAAATGCCAGCAGTCATTTGCCTGAAATTGCCTCCTGCATAAACTTTATTATTGTTGACATTTTGGGCACACGCGTGTTGCGCCACAATTTGCTATGTAGGCCTATGGCTTATTGGTCATTGTGTGTTGTTGCTGGTATACGTCTGCAAATAGAGGGCGCGGCACAATTTTTTTCGCCTGAGAGCGGCAGAAGTGCGCGCTCTGATCCTGAAAACTGTTATCCACTCACAGCAGTGGGCGTTTACTTCCTAGTCTTCAATGCGATACGCCCATAAAATCCGAGCATTTTTCAAGTAGGCTGAAAACTAGGGAAGAAAATAGCCCATAACTTATTCATTTTTATGTTTTTGAATGTAAAAACCAAGCGAACGTCATAAGTTGACCTAAAAAAAAACTCAAAATGTATTTATAGGCTATATATCATCTGTGGACGACCAGGACCATAACATGTCCGTCCAATTATTCCATGCATTTGTTTTGTTATACTCGGAAGGATTCGTGACTCTAATTTATTGGTTTTATGGCAACACCATCAACATGGAAATGCATCTGCACCAGTCAGGTGGTAAGAACTCTGTAAGTTGTTCATTATCATTGTAATGTTTTGTGCTTTGAGACATGAGGTAGTTTAATGCCACTTCTCATCTCGTGACGCTTTGCAAACTCTGACGTGTGTGTTCATGTGTTTTGAAGGAGGAGTGGCTTTGGAGACGCTCTGAAGGGAGGGTGAGATCTCATGCTTTCAAAGCTATTACCTTTAAAGACAACTGAGATCCCACAGTGTGTCATGACTTACAGCAGAGATAATGTTTGTTCAGTCTAACAGTCGTAAAATACTATTATAAATCGTGCATAAAACTGTGTAATATAATAATGAGCTCATCCATCCAAATTCCTACTTGGAGAATTAGAATAAACCAGTTTATAAATGACAACAGAATGCTTTACGGTTAGGGGAAAAATATTAAAGTAGAAATATCCCATAACTGACTTTGTATGGAATGCAGCATAGACGTTCTATCTGACTAAATTGGATGGGCAAATCAAACTCAGAGTAATCACAGTAGTTGAAATGACAAAAGCACACTACATGAAATTCATTTGGACCGTTTAATGACAGTTAATAGTGCTACACTCTGGGGTTACTGAACAGGCTTATGGAATAGTCACATTTCTCTCCTGCATGTATACACACATTAACATGCTCTGAAACATCAAGATCTGGAAAAAACAAGCAGGATCATAGGAGCTGCTGTGACACTGAGTCATTACAAAGGCAAAAGAGAAAAGACCAAAACCCCAAAGTTTATTTACAATCTTTCTGCTGCACTTCAATTTTTTATTTTTGGCAAACACTCTGCGCCATCTTTTTTTTTATTAAACTCTCAATGCTTTTGCAATCTTAAAGAGATAGCACATCCAAAAAAAAAATATTAATTCCATCATCATTTACTTGCCTTATCTTGTTTCAAGCCTGTGTTACTTAGAGGTGATCCATGTTTTTCCATACAAGAAAGTGAATGGCGTTGGATTTCAAAATGAAGTAATGATATATTTAAGTTCAAATATGCCGTTAGAACAAATTGGACCAGGTTTGCCATCAATAATACCAAATGACATTGTTTTGTGCAACTTTCATAACTAATTGTTTTATCTAATTTTGGTATAATGAAAAAAGTCATCAGTGAATATGGACAAATTTCAGTGGATTATGTTTATAGTATGTTTATTGTTACTTTTTGTTCCCATTTTAATTCATTTTACGGAAAAGGAGACTTTGAAAGATTATGCTAAACATCTCCTTTGTGTATCGCAGTAAAAGTAAAAATAAAGCCAGAATGGTTTGGAACATAATGAGGATAAGTAAATGACGACAGACTGTTCATTTTGGGGTGAACTATATCCCTTTAACTTTCGAGTGAGATTAACTGGACATCTTAACTGGTTCTTGTAGACATACTGAAGAGAGCTAGGGTTGCATTGATAGGCCATTCATAAAGGATAGGTAGGTCAAATTTCATACAGTGCATATTAAGGAGCTCGTAATTAACAGCCCGGTCTCTATCTCAAGGCGTCACATAGACACATTGAAATTGCGTCTACATCCGACGCACATGGCACCATTTAGCGTCAATATGAAACGCAGATATACAGTACGGGTCAAAAGTTTAGGGTCTGTAAGATTTTTAATGTTTTTAAAAGAAGTCTCTTCTGCTCACCAAGGCTGCAATTTTTTGATAAAAAATACACAAAAAACACAGTAATATTGTGAAATATTATGACAATTTAAAATGACTTTTTTATGTTAATATAATATTAAAATGTAATTTATTCCTCTGATAAAAAGCTGAATTTTCAGCATCATTACTCCAGTCTTCAGTGTCACATGATCCTTCACAAATCAATCTAATATGATGATTTTATGCTCCAAAAGCATGTATGATTATTATCCATGTTGAAAACTGTTTTTTACATTTTTATTTCAGGATTCTTTGATGAATAGAAAGTTCAGAAGAACAGCATTTATTTAATTAGAATCTTTTCTAACATTATAAATGTCTTTACTGTAACTTTTGATCAATGTAACTCATCCTTGATGAATAGAAGTATTGATTTCTTATTTATTTCCCCCCAAAATAAAATACAAATTCTTACTGACCCCAAACTTTTTAAAGGGTAGTGTTTAATGTAACAAAAGCTTTCCATTTCAGATAAAAACTGTTCTTTTGTACTTTCTATTCATCAAAGAATCCTGAAATAAAAATGTAAAAAACTGTTTTCAACATGGATAATAATCATACATGTTTTTGGAGCATAAAATCATCATATTAGAGTGATTTGTGAAGATCATGCGACCCTGAAGACTGGAGTAATGATGCTGAAAATTCCGCTTTTTTCAGAGGAATAAATTACATTTTAATATATATTAACATAAAAAAGTCATTTAAAGTTGTCATAATATTTCACAATATTACTGTGTTTTTTGTGTATTTTTTATCAAAAAATTGCAGCCTTGGTGAGCAGAAGAGACTTCTTTTAAAAACATAAAAAATCTTACCGACACTAAACTTTTGACCGGTAGTGTATATGGGCCAGAAGGCGCCTCCTTGTGGTCTAACCCGAACACTACCCCAGACCTAAACCTACCCATAACGAAGCCTGTTATATTGACGTTTATATTGACGTGTGCGTCAAATTTAGACGTGATTTCAAAAGCGTCACTTATATGACGCCATGGGATGAGAATGCGTTGTTTAAAACGGTCCTGCAGTTTCACACAAAGGGCAGGTTTTAGGGACACCGATGCATTCAGGTTTTCAACTTTAACAGATTTTCCCCAAACAATAATTCGGAATGTTGACAAAACAGACCAGGATTTGACTTTAATCTGCGTCTGGGTGACCATCCCTACAGGTTGGGTTACAATCCCATCATCAAGTTATCGTGACAGCCTATCTTTCAAGCAAAAAACAAACAAGTTGTGTAAAATCCCTCAGTTCGAATCCCAGCGGCCTGATGGAGTGTCATCTGAACTGGAGGTTAAAGTGTGCCTTCATCTAGGAGTTTGTTTATCCCGTCGCAGATCTTCCTCAGGTTAAATCCTGTATTCTTCAGATGGGCCGTACAGCTCGGTACAGGAAATCCACGTCTGCGAAATGGTTGAAAACGTGGTCGATCCGCCCGTGGGAGCGCATGGTCAAGTGGATGTCTCCACCAGCTCGTGAAGAAGGTCCCTACATTCCATCAGCAGCTCGGAAAGAATGCCGCGGTCGAACGTGTACTCTACCTCGTAAAAGCTCACCACCGTCATGGCTGCCTGGTTCATCTTCTTTTTGAAGCGCTCAACGGTCTCCCATCTCATCATGACTGAACTGGTGGTTCCGGTAGAGAATGCCAATTTTCAGTGCGATCTTGATGACATCTTTGATGATCTTGTGGGCTTCCTTTTTGCTCTTGGTGTATTCACGACTAGCCTTGTAGAGTTCGTCCAGAATCTCGCTGCTGGTGTCGTCCGTGAGGAGGTTTGCCACGGCCATGGTGGCCATTTTACTCAAGATCTTCTTTTGGGCCTGAAGGGCCAAACTCTTGGAGTTGAAGCTCTCTTGCCCTGAAAAAAGAAAAACAGACAGAGAGAGAGAGAGAGAAAAAGAAAGCAAAGTTAGCCACTCAAAGATTTTTTTTGCTCTTTCCCATGTAAATCATTTTGAATGTCAACACTGTTCTAGAGACGAATTTTTCTGTAAATTGGTTGCAGTGTTTTGAGCACCCAGGTCAAGGACGGCCAGATGTCTTTATCAAAAATAATACTGTACTGAGAGGCATAAAACATAAAACATTCATCGATCTTTCAACATATTTTTTTTCAAAAGAAGAGTGAATGTCTTTCTGAACCCTGATTATTTATGTAACCTCCATTCAGTTGATGTCAAATGAAATGTTCTAGCATTCTTTAAAAGACTAGGTAACACTTTATTTCGATAGTCCACTTTAGACACTCTACTAACTATAAGTAACTTTTCAACTACATGTCAACTAACTGCCATTAGAGTATTAGTAGACACTGTGAACACTTTATTTTGTTGGTCCCCCAACAGACATTTAACTGACTATAAGTAACTTGGCGACAACAAGTCAACTTATTCTCCTAACCCGAACCCTAACACCTAACCATAACCTACCAGTCTACTGACAGTCTACTATAATATACTAATACTCTAATGAGAGTTAGTTTACATGTAGTTGAAAAGTTACTTAATTAGTTGAACGTCTAAGTGACTATCAAAATAAAGTGTGACCAAGACTATATCCCAATTGTTTATCTCATTCCATCTTCACTCTTTTTAAATTTTTTAACACATTGATATCTTATATTTGTCGGTATTGTCGTAAAATTATCGGTATTGTCGTAAAAATTTACATATTTAAAACTTTATAAACAAAAATATCTGACTTCCGGCAATCGATCGTCACGACGGTTCCTACGTGACGCACGTTCCCGGGTGATGGAAGTCGGTGTACGAGGTAGGACGTAGCGTAGGAAACGTCACGCACGGTTCCTACACTACGTACGCCGAGCTTCCATCACCCGTGAACGTACGCAGCGTAGAAACCGTCAGTATATTGGTATACCGTCAGATATTTTAATTTATAAAGTTTTAAATATGTATATTTTTACGGCAATACCGCACGGATTACCCTCAGAAGGCCTTCGTTTATCACCCTGGAGCCGGATGGATGACTTTTGTGAAGGATTTATGCACATTTGAAGGAACTGGACCCCATTTCTTTACATTATATCCACTGAAGGGTCTAAGACATTTTCTAAAATAACTGAAAATGTGTTTGTCTGAAACAAGATTGACATATGCATCTCGAACGGCTTAAGGGTGAGTAATGCATGGTTTAAATAATCTTTTTTGGCCGAACTATCCCTTTAAGAGGGACTTTATTGAGCGGGACCAGATTAAGAGGGACCAGAATTGTTTGCAAACGCATGGCAGCAATATTGTTGATTTACTAATGATTTATAGTGTCTAATGTACTATGATACTATTAGAACAAACTTCCTGGTCAGACTGCGCTGTTTGACACAAGTTCCTCTGGGTGTATGAGAGCTCTCAGCATGTTCATTCTGCTGAGGTTTGCTGCTGTCTGATCTGCTGTTCTAGAGGTGGAAACTGTACGTTCAATAACTCAATAATAAGATTTAAGCCAAAAATAGAAGAAAGAAAGTGGGTAAGACTTTAAAATATGAGTGCACTAGTAAGCATCAATTCATGCTTAACTAATGCACAAATAATACTGAATTAATCTGTAACTAATGATTATCTAAGCTATTCATTAATCATTACCACATTATGAACTAATTAAGAGTATGTAAGGTTAATGTATTAGTTCATACATGAATTGTTTTTAATTAAATATTTAATTGTGGATTAATTCCATAATAACTCATTTTTTTTAACTCATAGTGTCAATTAATATGTTAATTACCAGAATGAGCCAAAGCCTTGTATTTCAACTTCCAGATAATATGACAGGTACACTAATATGCATTAATACATGATTAATTACTTCATTGTTAGTGCAAATTCATGTGCAAATTACTACAATTACTTAATAACTAGTTAATAATGATGTGCCCCAACAAGTAAAGTCATAACATAATGTGATACCTTTGCAAATCATTAGCTAATAATTAATTAAAGCAGACAACTGGAAGTTGAAGTGCATAGCTTTGACTAATTGTGGTAATTAACACATTAATTTACACTATTAGATAATCAAATATGTTATTAAGGAATTAATACACAATGACACATTGAATTAATAGCAATTCATGAATTACTTAATCTATTAATCATATAGACTCTTTATTAGTTGCTGATGCAGTAATCATTAATTAATGGTTTAGTTCTTCATTAATTATACATTAACTCATGATTATCTGTGCATTAGTTAAGCATGAATTAATGCATATTAGTGTACACGTATTGTAAAGTGTTACCAGAAAGGGAGTGCATTTAAGGAGGGCTGGGGTTTAATGGTTCTGGCAATGAATCGCATGTGGGATTCATCAGAGAAACAGACTGATGATCTAGTTTTGGCAAGTTTCGCTTCTGAGTCTTTAATATTTAGTGAACTACATTTCTGTCATGACAACTTTCGGAGTGTTTGGCATGGTTATAGGAATGACAATGTGGATATATTTGGTCAAGGCAGACTATGCTGTTATTGCTGTTGCTGCTGCAGAGCAAGTACAGGACAATACATTCACGACACGCTCCTGTGAGCAAGTAAGGCATGCTGCTGCTGTACAATATAACAATACATGAATTACCCACAGCAGATCTATACAGGTGGAGCTGGGGAAGGTGGAGGGTTTCTGAAAACATGCTGCACTTCAAAGGCAAATGCTAACTAGTAAGTATTTGAAGGCTGAGCATGCAAGCTCATTGGCTACTGATACAGCAGGAACCAATCAGCTGTGCCCTATGGAGAATGATATGATTGCAAAGCCGTTTGAGTTAAGGACCTATTAGCCTGCGCAATCTAGAGTTTCATAACCAAACTTTGTACACTGTAAAAAATAACCGTGATTTTAATGGTAAAATACTGCTACAGTGCAAAACTGTTAATTAGTAAACAGAAAGTTTCCGTACTATACGGTAAATTACTGTGATATAACTTTACAGTAACTTTTTGTTAAATGTACAGTTTTTGAAAGTGAAAAAGAACTAATCATTGTATAATTTACAGTGAAAAACCGTAAATTGACATTCCCACAATTCCCTGTGTGATACTTCACATTTTATGTATTTTTGTTGAAATACCTATGGTTCCTCATAGTTTTATTGTTTTTTTTTCTAATCAGTTATGTACATTAGGGTTATATGTTACATTTAATGTTGTTAAATTAATGTTTATTGCATTTTTTAATTTCATGCGTGTTACCATGATGATGCTTAATGTTTGTGTGAATGACATTGTACAGCTTCTTTAGACAAGTATTGCTTTATACAAGTATTCACTTGTGATGAGCTGTGATTGCTCATGTAACTCTCATCACTGCTGTAATGAATGTTGGTTGTCAGTGTATTACAATGGTCTAAAACAGATATCAATACATTAATAAGTTGGTAAATCCACATTTTATCAGAAAATAAATACGGTTTATTACTGTAAATTTTAAGTTAAATCTGTAAAACTATTAACGTTCCTACCGTATTTTTAACGGTAAAGTTCTGGCAACCACAGCTGCCATTTTTTTACCGGAAAATGTACGGTTTATTTTTACAGTGTATGTCACAGCACATTGGTGGTAAACTAACTGAAACGCTAAAAAACTGATATGATCACAAGTCAATGTTTCATACAGATTTATACATTGTTAAAGCATACATTTTGTAACACCAATATTTAATCACTTTAATTTATGACAACTAATTCTGTTTTGTGTATAAAAAATCAATAAAACAATGTATGTTAAATGTAAATGTTCTTTACATTTATTAATTACAAAATAATTGTCATTTTAACAACTTCAGGTAGGCTACACAAAGTAGTCCATGCTTCACTTTGATTCTGACTGAAGAATCACTGAAAAGGATCCTGTGATTCAGTATGTTAACCCCTGTGTCCCAATGCACTTATATCCATCCAAATTAAATGTGATGGTAGAATAAGTGGGATAAGATTTCCAAAGCATAGTGTGTTGAAAAGTGTACTATTCCCAGTGGATTTTTGAAGTGTGGATCTGTGCACACTTTATTGGCTAATATTGCTACTTGTTTTCTCTCCAGTAAGGTAGGAAGAATAAAATAAATGTAAATGTGGAGTGTGTATATGAATGTTAGTTGTGACAGAATGATTGGTTTACGGTGATATAATCCATGTTACTATGCAACATCATTTTATGATGAGGTTTATGTCCTAAGGTTTGCCTTCACTTCTGCTACTTTTCTGACTGATTCAAACCACAAATTCCTGAGTTTGTGAGTCTTTTTGAACAATTAATTAAAAGAACCAGCTCATGATCTTTTTTTGTTGGTGGATCAGACTACACTGTTCGAGCTAGATGCAAAACAAAAACACAAGCACATTTATGAGGACAACTCAATAGAATCATGTGTTTTCTTGCGATTATTTAGCCTTTTTAAAATTCACATTCATTTAGACTACTGGCTTTGTAGACACACGTATAATGTACACTAATTTCTGATGAATTACACACGTAAATGTCTCATAGAAGTGCATTTTAAGAGCACTCATGATAGCATGCTGCAGAATTTTAATTTTTTTTTGTCTAGCCTTGTTCCTCTTTTCGTACATATTTGTGCTGTATTTTTGAGTCCTCTAGAATGGACTTCTGAGTATGAGTTACAATTCTTTCAGGAACTTTAAAGCACATGCTTTCTGGAAAGAATGTCTCAGCAATAAAATTTAAAAAAACTGTTTGTGTAAAAAACGTTGGCAACTGTGTTTTTTATGTGCGCTGAAAAAGAGGAGGAAAAGAAGGAAGATGGACACGGTCATGGCTAGGGAAAAGAGGCCAACTTGGAAGGCCAATTTTGCAAATGGACCTTGAGGTAAGTAGTTTCAGCGCCATGTTGCGTTGATAAATATGCCATTTCATGTTGCATTTTTCTGGCTAGTCAGAAGCTGTAGTTTGTAGCAGCAAAAACACTTTGAGAATATAGCTGCGAGCAGCGATTGCGGGCCCAAGCCGGTGGCATGGCATGGGGGTACCGCCGGCTTTGGCCCTTCATCGCTATACATATATATATATATATATATATATATATATATATGTATATATATATATATATATATATATATATATATATATATATATATATATATATATATACATTTATATATACAAACATATATATATATATATACGCTCACCGTATTCGAAAAAAAAAGATCTGACTTTCTGTTGGTCCTAGCTAATGAGTATAAATGAGAAAGTTGTCCTGCTCAAGGAGAACAATATACATACAGATTTTTGTAACTGTAGATAAAACTAATCCCCCCACTTTAGAGTCTCAAAAGCATCCTAAAATAATGTTAAAGTTTGATGCGTTGCCACAGCAACAGTATCAAAGATATCAAGAATCCATTCACAGGTCTACATCTGCCATGTATTTACATTATACAGATTAGGTTTGAAGCAAATTGGGTAAAAATAAGAGGGTGATTTCAAAGCATTTTTAAAGTGACACACTTCCTACTGCCAGTTGATGGCGCTATAACTTTGACTCACAATAGTCACATCCATGTGATCGGCCTCTTACAGCGAACACACTGCTGAAGTTTCATCAAGATCAGTTAATGTATGCTGAAGTTATAACACACTTCCTGTTTCACGTTTCTCGCCATAATTTTGTTTCCTCGCCACGGCCAAACCGTTCGAGATATCAAAAATCCCCTCGCAAAATTTCATCCTCATTGTCTTGACTTCACGCTGACCGAGTTTCGTGCTGTGTGTTTGAATTCTCTAGGAGGAGTATTTCATATTCCATTGTGTGTGTTTTATGAACAACCCTAAATAGCCGACTTCCTGTTGGGCTGGGGTAAAAAGTAAAAGTATGAAGTATAAATGAAACGATGAGATCAACATGTGTACCGAGTTTCATATTATTACATGCAAGCGTGTTTGAATTATGGACCAAGTTTTTGGACCCCGTTCCAGGGGGCGCTGTCGAGCCCCCCTGCCACACCCGGAAAAAAAAGGTTTCTTGAAACTCTGGATTCTGATTGAGGGCCATGGGACTTAGACCTGAGTGCAAAAATGGAGGCTCTAGACCCTCCCAGAGCTGAGATATTGAGATATTTATGAGATATTTATGACATACTGAGATATTGAGCCATTATAAATATCTCAATATCTCAGCTCTGGAAGGGTCTAGAGCCTCCATTTTGCACTCAGGTCAAAGTCCCATGGCCCTCTATATAATCCAGAGTTTCAAGAAGATTGGAGAAACTTTTTTTTCGCACAAAAAAAAAAAAAACGACAGTGGTACCCCTTATGTTTTTTTTGTGCGAAAAAAAGTTTCTTGAAACTCTGGATTCTGATTGAGAGCCATGGGACTAAGACCTGAGTGCAAAAATGGAGGCTCTAGACCCTCCCAGAGCTGAGATATTGAGATATTTATGAGATATTTATGACATACTGAGATATTGAGCCATTATAAATATCTCAATATCTCAGCTCTGGAAGGGTCTAGAGCCTCCATTTTGCACTCAGGTCTAAGTCCCATGGCCCTCTATCAGAATCCAGAGTTTCAAGAACCTTTTTTTTTTTAGAACAAAAAAACAAAAAAACATAAGGGGTACCACTGTTGTTTTTTTTTTGTGCAAAAAAAGTTTCTCCAATCTTCTTGAAACTCTGGATTCTGATAGAGGGCCATGGGACTTAGACCTGAGAGCAAAAATGCAGGCTCTAGACCTTCCCAGAGCTGAGATATTGAGATATTTATGAGATATTTGTGACATACTGAGATATCTGAGCCATTATACATATCTCAATATCTCAGCTCTGGAAGGGTCTAGAGCCTCCATTTTTGCACGCAGGTCTAAGTCCCATTGCCTCTATCAGAATCCAGAGTTTCAAGAAACTTTTTTTTTTGCACAAAAAAAAAAATAAAAATAAAACGACAGTGGTACCCCTTATGTTTTTTTTTTTTGTGCGAAAAAAAAGTTTCTTGAAACTCTGGATTCTGATAGAGGGCCATGGGACTTAGACCTGAGTGCAAAAATGGAGGCTCTAGACCCTCCCAGAGCTGAGATATTTATGAGATATTTATGAGATATTTATGACATACTGAGATATTGAGCCATTATAAATATTTCAATATCTCAGCTCTGGAAGGGTCTAGAGCCTCCATTTTTGCACTCAGGTCTAAGTCCCATGGCCCTCTATCAGAATCCAGAGTTTCAAGAAACTTTTTTTTCGCACAAAAAAAAAAAAAAAACGACAGTGGTACCCCTTATGTTTTTTTTTTGTGCGAAAAAAAAAGTTTCTTGAAACTCTGGATTCTGATAGAGGGCCATGGGACTTAGACCTGAGAGCAAAAATGGAGGCTCTAGACCCTCCCAGAGCTGAGATATTGAGATATTTATGAGATATTTGTGACATACTGAGATATTGAGCCATTATAAATATCTCAATATCTCAGCTCTGGAAGGGTCTAGAGCCTCCATTTTTGCACTCAGGTCTAAGTCCCATTGCCCTCTATCAGAATCCAGAGTTTCAAGAAACTTTTTTTTCGCACAAAAAAAAAAAAAAAAAAAAAAACGACAGTGGTACCCCTTATGTTTTTTTTTTTGTGCGAAAAAAAAGTTTCTTGAAACTCTGGATTCTGATAGAGGGCCATGGGACTTAGACCTGAGTGCAAAAATTTAGGCTCTAGACCCTCCCAGAGCTGAGATATTGAGATATTTATGAGATATTTGTGACATACTGAGATATTGAGCCATTATAAATATCTCAATATCTCAGCTCTGGAAGGGTCTAGAGCCTCCATTTTTGCACTCAGGTCTAAGTCCCATTGCCCTCTATCAGAATCCAGAGTTTCAAGAAACTTTTTTCGCACAAAAAAAAAAAAAAAAATGACAGTGGTACCCCTTATGTTTTTTTTTTTGTGAGAAAAAAAGTTTCTTGAAACTCTGGATTCTGATAGAGGGCCATGGGACTTAGACCTGAGTGCAAAAATGGAGGCTCTAGACCCTGCCAGAGCTGAGATATTGAGATATTTCTGAGATATTTGTGACATACTGAGATATTGAGCCATTATAAATATCTCAATATCTCAGCTCTGGAAGGGTCTAGAGCCTCCATTTTTGCACTCAGGTCTAAGTCCCATTGCCCTCTATCAGAATCCAGAGTTTCAAGAAACTTTTTTTCGCAAAAAAAAAAAAAAAAAAATTAAAAAACGACAGTGGTACCCCTTATGTTTTTTTTTCTTTTGTGCGAAAAAAAAGTTTCTTGAAACTCTGGATTCTGATAGAGGGCCATGGGACTTAGACCTGAGTGCAAAAATGGAGGCTCTAGACCCTCCCAGAGCTGAGATATTGAGATATTTCTGAGATATTTGTGACATACTGAGATATTGAGCAATTATAAATATATCAATATCTCAGCTCTGGAAGGGTCTAGAGCCTCCATTTTTGCACTCAGGTCTAAGTCCCATTGCCCTCTATCAGAATCCAGAGTTTCAAGAAACTTTTTTTTCGCACAAAAAAAAAAAAAAAAAAAACGACAGTGGTACCCCTTATGTTTTTTTTTTTGTGCGAAAAAAAAAAGTTTCTTGAAACTCTGGATTCTGATAGAGGGCCATGGAACTTAGAACTGAGTGCAAAAATTTAGGCTCTAGACCCTCCCAGAGCTGAGATATTGAGATATTTCTGAGATATTTGTGACATACTGAGATATTGAGCCATTATAAATAACTCAATATCTCAGCTCTGGAAGGGTCTAGAGCCTCCATTTTTGCAATCAGGTCTAAGTCCCATTGCCCTCGATCAGAATCCAGAGTTTCAAGAAACTTTTTTTCGCACAAAAAAAAAAAAAAAAAAAACGACAGTGGTACCCCTTATGTTTTTTTTTTGTGCGAAAAAAAAGTTTCTTGAAACTCTGGATTCTGATAGAGGGCCATGGGACTTAGACCTGAGTGCAAAAATTTAGGCTCTAGACCCTCCCAGAGCTGAGATATTGAGATATTTCTGAGATATTTGTGACATACTGAGATATTGAGCCATTATAAATATCTCAATATCTCAGCTCTGGAAGGGTCTAGAGCCTCCATTTTTGCACTCAGGTCTAAGTCCCATTGCTCTCTGTCAGAATCCAGAGTTTCAAGAAACTTTTTTTCACACAAAAAAACAAAAACAAACTAGACCCTTCCAGAGCTGAGATATTTAGATATTTATAATGGCATACAGAGCTGAGATATTGAGATATTTACAATGGCATAAATGCTACGTGAAATCTCAATATCTCAGCTTCTGAAGGTCTAGAGCCTCCATTTTTGCACTCAGATCTAAGTCCCATGGCCCTCTATCAGAATCCAGAGTTTCAAGAAAATCAAAATTTTGACCCGAAAAAAAAAAAACGTAAGGGGTACCACTGTCGTTTTTTTTCGGGTGAGAATTTTGATTTTCTTGAAACTCTGGATTCTGATAGAGGGCCATGGACTTAGATCTGAGTGCAAAATGGAGGGTCTAGACCCTTCCAGAGCTGAGATATTTAGATTTTTATAATGGCATACAGAGCTGAGATATTGAGATATTTACAATGGCATAAATGCTACGTGAAATCTCAATATCTCAGCTCTGGAAGGTCTAGAGCCTCCATTTTTGCACTCAGATCTAAGTCCCATGGCCCTCTATCAGAATCCAGAGTTTCAAGAAAATCAAAATTTTTGACCCAAAAAAAAAAAAAACGTAAGGGGTACCAGCTGTGATTTTTTTTGAGGTCGAGAGTTTGATTTTCTTGAAACTTGAATTCTGATAGAGGGCCATGGGACTTAGATCTGAGTGCAAAATGGAGGCTCTAGACCCTTCCAGAGCTGAGATATTTAGATATTTATAATGGCATACAGAGCTGAGATATTGAGATATTTACAATGGCATAAATGCTACGTGAGATCTCAATATCTCAGCTCTGGAAGGTGCTAGAGCCTCCATTTTTGCACTCAGATCTAAGTCCCATGGCCCTCTATCAGAATCCAGAGTTTCAAGAAAATCTAAATTTTGACCCGAAAAAAAAAAACGTAAGGGGTACCACTGTCGTTTTTTTTTCGGGTCAAAATTTTGATTTTCTTGAAACTCTGGATTCTGATAGAGGGCCATGTGACTTAGATCTGAGTGCAAAAATGGAGGCTCTAGACCCTTCCAGAGCTGAGATATTTAGATATTTATAATGGCATACAGAGCTGAGATATTGAGATATTTACAATGGCATAAATGCTACGTGAAATATTCAATATCTCAGCTCTGGAAGGGTCTAGAGCCTCCATTTTTGCACTCAGATCTAAGTCCCATGGCCCTCTATCAGAATCCAGAGTTTCAAGAAAATCAAAATTTTGACCCAAAAAAAAAACGTAAGGGGTACCACTGTACGTTTTTTTTTCGGGTCGGAATTTTGATTTTCTTGAAACTCTGGATTCTGATAGAGGGCCATGGGACTTAGATCTGAGTGCAAAAATGGAGGCTCTAGACCCTTCCAGAGCTGAGATATTGAGATCTCACGTAGCATTTATGCCATTGTAAAGTATCTCAATATCTCAGCTCTGTATGCCATTATAAATATCTCAATATCTCAGCTCTGGAAGGGTCTGAGCCTCCATTTTTGCACTCAGATCTAAGTCCCATGGCCCTCTATCAGAATCCCAGAGTTTCAAGAAAATCAAAATTTTGACCCGAAAAAAAAACGTAAGGGGTACCACTGTCGTTTTTTTTTCGAGGTCGAAATTTTGATTTTCTTGAAACTCTGGATTCTGATAGAGGGCCATGGGACTTAGATCTGAGTGCAAAAATGGAGGCTCTAGACCCTTCCAGAGCTGAGATATTTAGATATTTATAATGGCATACAGAGCTGAGATATTGAGATATTTACAATGGCATAAATGCTACGTGAAATCTCAATATCTCAGCTCTGGAAGGGTCTAGAGCCTCCATTTTTGCACTCAGATCTAAGTCACATGGCCCTCTATCGGAATCCAGAGTTTCAAGAAAATCAAAATTTTGACCCGAAAAAAAAACGTAAGGGGTACCACTGTCGTTTTTTTTCGGGTCAGAATTTTGATTTTCTTGAAACTCTGGATTCTGATCAGGGCCATGTGACTTAGATCTGAGTGCAAAAATGGAGGCTCTAGACCCTTCCAGAGCTGAGATATTGAGATTTCACGTAGCATTTATGCCATTGTAAATATCTCAATATCTCAGCTCTGTATGCCATTATAAATATCTAAATATCTCAGCTCTGGAAGGGTCTAGAGCCTCTATTTTTGCACTCAGATCTAAGTCCCATGGCCCTCTATCAGGAATCCAGAGTTTCAAGAAAATCAAAATTTTGACCCGAAAAAAAAACGACAGTGGTACCCCTTAGATTTTTTCGGGGTCAAAATTTTGATTTTCTTGAAACTCTGGATTCTGATAGAGGGCCATGTGACTTAATCTCAGTGCAGAAATGGAGGCTCTAGACCCTTCCAGAGCTGAGATATTGAGATTTCACGTAGCATTTATGCCATTGTAAATATCTCAATATCTCAGCTCTGTATGCCATTATAAATATCTAAATATCTCAGCTCTGGAAGGGTCTAGAGCCTCCATTTTTGCACTCAGATCTAAGTCCCATGGCCCTCTATCAGAATCCAGAGTTTCAAGAAAATCAAAATTTTGACCCGAAAAAAAAAACGTACAGGGGTACCACTGACGTTTTTTTTTCAGGGTCGAAATTTTGATTTTCTTGAAACTCTGGATTCTGATAGAGGGCCATGGGACTTAGATCTGAGTGCAAAAATGGAGGCTCTAGACCCTTCCAGAGCTGAGATATTTAGATATTTATAATGGCATACAGAGCTGAGATATTGAGATATTTACAATGGCATAAATGCTACGTGAAATCTCAATATCTAGCTCTGGAAGGGTCTAGAGCCTCCATTTTTGCACTCAGATCTAAGTCCCATGGCCCTCTATCAGAATCCAGAGTTTCAAGAAAATCAAAATTTTGACCCGAAAAAAAAAACGTAAGGGGTACCACTGTCGTTTTTTTTCGGGTCAGAAATTTTGATTTTCTTGAAACTCTGGATTCTGATAGAGGGCCATGGGACTTAGATCTGAGTGCAAAAATGGAGGCTCTAGACCCTTCCAGAGCTGAGATATTTAGATATTTATAATGGCATACAGAGCTGAGATATTGAGATATTTACAATGGCATAAATGCTACGTGAGATCTCAATATCTCAGCTCTGGAAGGTCTGAGCCTCCATTTTTGCACTCAGATCTAAGTCCCATGGCCCTCTATCAGAATCCAGAGTTTCAAGAAAATCAAAATTTTGACCCGAAAAAAAAAACGACAGTGGTACCTTTCGTTTTTTTTCGGGTCAAAATTTTGATTTTCTTGAAACTCTGGATTCTGATAGAGGGCCATGTGACTTAGATCTGAGTGCAAAAATGGAGGCTCTAGACCCTTCCAGAGCTGAGATATTGAGATTTCACGTAGCATTTATGCCATTGTAAATATCTCAATATCTCAGCTCTGTATGCCATTATAAATATCTAAATATCTCAGCTCTGGAAGGGTCTAGAGCCTCCATTTTTGCACTCAGATCTAAGTCCCATGGCCCTCTATCAGAATCCAGAGTTTTCAAGAAAATCAAAATTTTGACCCGAAAAAAAAACGACAGTGGTACCCCTTCGTTTTTTTTTCGAGGTGAGAAATTTTGATTTTCTTGAAACTCTGGATTCTGATAGAGGGCCATGTGACTGAGATCTGAGTGCAAAAATGGAGGCTCTAGACCCTTCCAGAGCTGAGATATTGAGATTTCACGTAGCATTTATGCCATTGTAAATATCTCGAATATCTCAGCTCTGTATGCCATTATAAATATCTAAATATCTCAGCTCTGGAAGGGTCTAGAGCCTCCATTTTTGCACTCAGATCTAAGTCCCATGGCCCTCTATCAGAATCCAGAGTTTCAAGAAAATCAAAATTTTGACCCGAAAAAAAAACGTACAGGGGTACCACTGTACGTTTTTTTTCGGGTCAAAATTTTGATTTTCTTGAAACTCTGGATTCTGATAGAGGGCCATGTGACTTAGATCTGAGTGCAAAAATGGAGGCTCTAGACCCTTCCAGAGCTGAGATATTGAGATTTCACGTAGCATTTATGCCATTGTAAATATCTCAATATCTCAGCTCTGTATGCCATTATAAATATCTAAATATCTCAGCTCTGGAAGGGTCTAGAGCCTCCATTTTTGCACTCAGATCTAAGTCCCATGGCCCTCTATCAGAATCCAGAGTTTCAAGAAAATCAAAATTTTGACCCGAAAAAAAAACGACAGTGGTACCCCTTACGTTTTTTTTTCGAGGTCAAAATTTTGATTTTCTTGAAACTCTGGATTCTGATAGAGGGCCATGTGACTTAATCTAAGTGCAAAAATGGAGGCTCTAGACCCTTCCAGAGCTGAGATATTGAGATATTTATAATGGCATACAGAGCTGAGATATTGAGATATTTACAATGGCATAAATGCTATGTGAAATCTCAATATCTCAGCTCTGGAAGGGTCTAGAGCCTCCATTTTTGCACTCAGATCTAAGTCACATGGCCCTCTATCAGAATCCAGAGTTTCAAGAAAATCAAAATTTTGACCCAAAAAAAAAACGTAAGGGGTACCACTGTGCGTTTTTTTTTGAGGGTCGAAATTTTGATTTTCTTGAAACTCTGGATTCTGATAGAGGGCCATGGACTTAGATCTGAGTGCAAAAATGGAGGCTCTAGACCCTTCCAGAGCTGAGATATTGAGATTTCACGTAGCATTTATGCCATTGTAAATATCTCAATATCTCAGCTCTGTATGCCATTATAAATATCTAAATATCTCAGCTCTGGAAGGGTCTAGAGCCTCCATTTTTGCACTCAGATCTAAGTCCCATGGCCCTCTATCAGAATCCAGAGTTTCAAGAAAATCAAAATTTTGACCCGAAAAAAAAAACGTACAGTGGTACCCCTTACGTTTTTTTTCGGGTCAAAATTTTGATTTTCTTGAAACTCTGGATTCTGATAGAGGGCCATGGGACTTAGATCTGAGTGCAAAAATGGAGGCTCTAGACCCTTCCAGAGCTGAGATATTTAGATATTTATAATGGCATACAGAGCTGAGTATTGAGATATTTACAATGGCATAAATGCTACGTGAAATCTCAATATCTCAGCTCTGGAAGGGTCTAGAGCCTCCATTTTTGCACTCAGATCTAAGTCACATGGCCCTCTATCAGAATCCAGAGTTTCAAGAAAATCAAAATTTTGACCCGAAAAAAAAACGACAGTGGTACCCCTTAGTGTTTTTTTTCGGGTCAAAATTTTGATTTTCTTGAAACTCTGGATTCTGATAGAGGGCCATGGGACTTAGATCTGAGTGCAAAAATGGAGGCTCTAGACCCTTCCAGAGCTGAGATATTGTAGATATTTATAATGGCATACAGAGCTGAGATATTGAGATATTTACAATGGCATAAATGCTACGTGAGATCTCAATATCTCAGCTCTGGAAGGTCTAGAGCCTCCATTTTTGCACTCAGATCTAAGTCCCATGGCCCTCTATCAGAATCCAGAGTTTCAAGAAAATCAAAATTTTGACCCGAAAAAAAACGACAGTGGTACCCCTTTACGTTTTTTTTTTCGGGTCAAAATTTTCGATTTTCTTGAAACTCTGGATTCTGATAGAGGGCCATGGGACTTAGATCTGAGTGCAAAAATGGAGGCTCTAGACCCTTCCAGAGCTGAGATATTGAGATTTCACGTAGCATTTATGCCATTGTAAATATCTCAATATCTCAGCTCTGTATGCCATTATAAATATCTAAATATCTCAGCTCTGGAAGGGTCTAGAGCCTCCATTTTTGCACTCAGATCTAAGTCCCATGGCCCTCTATCAGAATCCAGAGTTTCAAGAAAATCTAAATTTTGACCCGAAAAAAAAAACGACAGTGGTACCCCTTACGTTTTTTTTTTTCGGGTCAAAATTTTGATTTTCTTGAAACTCTGGATTCTGATAGAGGGCCATGGGACTTAGATCTGAGTGCAAAAATGGAGGCTCTAGACCCTTCCAGAGCTGAGATATTTAGATATTTATAATGGCATACAGAGCTGAGATATTGAGATATTTACAATGGCATAAATGCTACGTGAAATCTCAATATCTCAGCTCTGGAAGGGTCTAGAGCCTCCATTTTTGCACTCAGATCTAAGTCCCATGGCCTTCTATAGGAATCCAGAGTTTCAAGAAAATCAAAATTTTGACCCGAAAAAAAACGTACAGGGGTACCACTGTCGTTTTTTTTCGGGTCAAAATTTTGATTTTCTTGAAACTCTGGATTCTGATAGAGGGCCATGGGACTTAGATCTGAGTGCAAAAATGGAGGCTCTAGACCCTTCCAGAGCTGAGATATTTAGATATTTATAATGGCATACAGAGCTGAGATATTGAGATATTTACAATGGCATAAATGCTACGTGAAATCTCAATATCTCAGCTCTGAAGGTCTAGAGCCTCCATTTTTGCACTCAGATCTAAGTCCCATGGCCCTCTATCAGAATCCAGAGTTTCAAGAAAATCAAAATTTTGACCCGAAAAAAAAAACGACAGTGGTACCCCTGTCGTTTTTTTTCGGGTCAAAATTTTTGATTTTCTTGAAACTCTGGATTCTGATAGAGGGCCATGGGACTTAGATCTGAGTGCAAAAATGGAGGCTCTAGACCCTTCCAGAGCTGAGATATTTAGATATTTATAATGGCATACAGAGCTGAGATATTGAGATATTTACAATGGCATAAATGCTACGTGAGATCTCAATATCTCAGCTCTGGAAGGTCTAGAGCCTCCATTTTTGCACTCAGATCAAGTCCCATGGCCCTCTATCAGAATCCAGAGTTTCAAGAAAATCAAAATTTTGACCCGAAAAAAAAAAACGACAGTGGTACCCCTGTACGTTTTTTTTTCGGGTCAAAATTTTGATTTTCTTGAAACTCTGGATTCTGATAGAGGGCCATGGGACTTAGATCTGAGTGCAAAAATGGAGGCTCTAGACCCTTCCAGAGCTGAGATATTGAGATTTCACGTAGCATTTATGCCATTGTAAATATCTCAATATCTCAGCTCTGTATGCCATTATAAATATCTAAATATCTCAGCTCTGGAAGGGTCTAGAGCCTCCATTTTTGCACTCAGATCTAAGTCCCATGGCCCTCTATCAGAATCCAGAGTTTCAAGAAAATCAAAATTTTGACCCGAAAAAAAAAAACGTACAGTGGTACCCCTGTACGTTTTTTTTTCGAGGTGAGAAATTTTGATTTTCTTGAAACTCTGGATTCTGATAGAGGGCCATGGGACTTAGATCTGAGTGCAAAAATGGAGGCTCTAGACCCTTCCAGAGCTGAGATATTTAGATATTTATAATGGCATACAGAGCTGAGATATTGAGATATTTACAATGGCATAAATGCTACGTGAAATCTCAATATCTCAGCTCTGGAAGGTATTGAGCCTCCATTTTTGCACTCAGATCTAAGTCCCATGGCCCTCTATCAGAATCCAGAGTTTTCAGAGAAAATCAAAATTTTGACCCGAAAAAAAAACGACAGTGGTACCCCTTACGTTTTTTTTTCGGGTCAAAATTTTTGATTTTCTTGAAACTCTGGATTCTGATAGAGGGCCATGGGACTTAGATCTGAGTGCAAAAATGGAGGCTCTAGACCCTTCCAGAGCTGAGATATTTAGATATTTATAATGGCATACAGAGCTGAGATATTGAGATATTTACAATGGCATAAATGCTACGTGAATATCTCAATATCTCAGCTCTGGAAGGTCTAGAGCCTCCATTTTTGCACTCAGATCTAAGTCCCATGGCCCTCTATCAGAATCCAGAGTTTCAAGAAAATCAAAATTTTGACCCGAAAAAAAAACGTACAGTGGTACCCCTGTACGTTTTTTTTTCTGGGGTAGAAATTTTGATTTTCTTGAAACTCTGGATTCTGAATAGAGGGCCATGGGACTTAGATCTGAGTGCAAAAATGGAGGCTCTAGACCCTTCCAGAGCTGAGATATTTTAGATATTTATAATGGCATACAGAGCTGAGATATTGAGATATTTACAATGGCATAAATGCTACGTGAAATCTCAATATCTCAGCTCTGGAAGGGTCTAGAGCCTCCATTTTTGCACTCAGATCTAAGTCCCATGGCCCTCTATCAGAATCCAGAGTTTCAAGAAAATCAAAATTTTGACCCGAAAAAAAAACGACAGTGGTACCCCTTGCGTTTTTTTTCGGGGTCAAAATTTTGATTTTCTTGAAACTCTGGATTCTGATAGAGGGCCATGGGACTTAGATCTGAGTGCAAAAATGGAGGCTCTAGACCCTTCCAGAGCTGAGATATTTAGATATTTATAATGGCATACAGAGCTGAGATATTGAGATATTTACAATGGCATAAATGCTACGTGAAATCTCAATATCTCAGCTCTGGAAGGTCTAGAGCCTCCATTTTTGCACTCAGATCTAAGTCACATGGCCCTCTATCAGAATCCAGAGTTTCAAGAAAATCAAAATTTTGACCCAAAAAAAAACGACAGTGGTACCCCTTGCGTTTTTTTTCGGGTCAAAATTTTGATTTTCTTGAAACTCTGGATTCTGATAGAGGGCCATGGGACTTAGATCTGAGTGCAAAAATGGAGGCTCTAGACCCTTCCAGAGCTGAGTATTTAGATATTTATAATGGCATACAGAGCTGAGATATTGAGATATTTACAATGGCATAAATGCTACGTGAAATCTCAATATCTCAGCTCTGAAGGTATTAGAGCCTCCATTTTTGCACTCAGATCTAAGTCCCATGGCCCTCTATCAGAATCCAGAGTTTCAAGAAAATCAAAATTTTGACCCAAAAAAAACGACAGTGGTACCCCTTACGTTTTTTTTTCGAGGTCAAAATTTTGATTTTCTTGAAACTCTGGATTCTGATAGAGGGCCATGTGACTTAGATCTGAGTGCAAAAATGGAGGCTCTAGACCCTTCCAGAGCTGAGATATTGAGATTTCACGTAGCATTTATGCCATTGTAAATATCTCAATATCTCAGCTCTGTATGCCATTATAAATATCTAAATATCTCAGCTCTGGAAGGGTCTAGAGCCTCCATTTTTGCACTCAGATCTAAGTCCCATGGCCCTCTATCAGAATCCAGAGTTTCAAGAAAATCAAAATTTTGACCCGAAAAAAAAACGTAAGGGGTACCACTGTCGTTTTTTTTCAGGGTGAGAATTTTTGATTTTCTTGAAACTCTGGATTATGATAGAGGGCCATGGGACTTAGATCTGAGTGCAAAAATGGAGGCTCTAGACCCTTCCAGAGCTGAGATATTTAGATATTTATAATGGCATACAGAGCTGAGATATTGAGATATTTACAATGGCATAAATGCTACGTGAAATCTCAATATCTCAGCTCTGGAAGGGTCTGAGCCTCCATTTTTGCACTCAGATCTAAGTCCCATGGCCCTCTATCAGAATCCAGAGTTTCAAGAAAATCAAAATTTTGACCCAAAAAAAAACGTAAGGGGTACCACTCGTTTTTTTTTCGGGTCAAAATTTTGATTTTCTTGAAACTCTGGATTCTGATAGGAGGCCATGGGACTTAGATCTAAGTGCAAAAATGGAGGCTCTAGACCCTTCCAGAGCTGAGATATTTAGATATTTATAATGGCATACAGAGCTGAGATATTGAGATATTTACAATGGCATAAATGCTACGTGAAATCTCAATATCTCAGCTCTGAAGGTATTGAGCCTCCATTTTTGCACTCAGATCTAAGTCCCATGGCCCTCTATCAGAATCCAGAGTTTCAAGAAAATCAAAATTTTGACCCGAAAAAAAAAACGACAGTGGTACCCCTCGTTTTTTTTCGGGTCAAAATTTTGATTTTCTTGAAACTCTGGATTCTGATAGAGGGCCATGGGACTTAGATCTGAGTGCAAAAATGGAGGCTCTAGACCCTTCCAGAGCTGAGATATTTAGATATTTATAATGGCATACAGAGCTGAGATATTGAGATATTTACAATGGCATAAATGCTACGTGAAATCTCAATATCTCAGCTCTGGAAGGTGTCTAGAGCCTCCATTTTTGCACTCAGATCTAAGTCCCATGGCCCTCTATCAGAATCCAGAGTTTCAAGAAAATCAAAATTTTGACCCGAAAAAAAACGTAAGGGGTACCACTGTCGTTTTTTTTTCGGGTCAGAATTTTGATTTTCTTGAAACTCTGGATTCTGATAGAGGGCCATGGGACTTAGATCTGAGTGCAAAAATGGAGGCTCTAGACCCTTCCAGAGCTGAGATATTTAGATATTTATAATGGCATACAGAGCTGAGATATTGAGATATTTACAATGGCATAAATGCTACGTGAAATCTCAATATCTCAGCTCTGGAAGGTCTAGAGCCTCCATTTTTGCACTCAGATCTAAGTCCCATGGCCCTCTATCAGAATCCAGAGTTTTCAAGAAAATCAAAATTTTGACCCGAAAAAAAAACGTACAGTGGTACCACTTCGTTTTTTTTCGGGGTCAAAATTTTCAATTTTCTTGGAAACTCTGGATTCTGAATAGAGGGCCATGGGACTTAGATCTGAGTGCAAAAATGGAGGCTCTAGACCCTTCCAGAGCTGAGATATTTAGATATTTATAATGGCATACAGAGCTGAGATATTGAGATATTTACAATGGCATAAATGCTACGTGAAATCTCAATATCTCAGCTCTGGAAGGTCTGAGCCTCCATTTTTGCACTCAGATCTAAGTCCCATGGCCCTCTATCAGAATCCAGAGTTTCAAGAAAATCAAAATTTTGACCCGAAAAAAAAACGACAGTGGTACCCCTGTCGTTTTTTTTTCGGGTCAAAATTTTGATTTTCTTGAAACTCTGGATTCTGATAGAGGGCCATGGGACTTAGATCTGAGTGCAAAAATGGAGGCTCTAGACCCTTCCAGAGCTGAGTATTTAGATATTTATAATGGCATACAGAGCTGAGATATTGAGATATTTACAATGGCATAAATGCTACGTGAAATCTCAATATCTCAGCTCTGGAAGGTGTAGAGCCTCCATTTTTGCACTCAGATCTAAGTCACATGGCCCTCTATCAGAATCCAGAGTTTCAAGAAAATCAAAATTTTGACCCGAAAAAAAAAACGTAAGGGGTACCACTGTCGTTTTTTTTTCGGGTCAGAGATTTTGATTTTCTTGAAACTCTGGATTCTGATAGAGGCCATGGGACTTAGATCTGAGTGCAAAAATGGAGGCTCTAGACCCTTCCAGAGCTGAGATATTTAGATATTTATAATGGCATACAGAGCTGAGATATTGAGATATTTACAATGGCATAAATGCTACGTGAAATCTCAATATCTCAGCTCTGGAAGGTCTGAGCCTCCATTTTTGCACTCAGATCTAAGTCCCATGGCCCTCTATCAGAATCCAGAGTTTCAGAGAAAATCAAAATTTTGACCCGAAAAAAAAACGACAGTGGGTACCCCTTACGTTTTTTTTCGGGTCAAAATTTTGATTTTCTTGAAACTCTGGATTCTGATAGAGGGCCATGGGACTTAGATCTGAGTGCAAAAATGGAGGCTCTAGACCCTTCCAGAGCTGAGATATTTAGATATTTATAATGGCATACAGAGCTGAGATATTGAGATATTTACAATGGCATAAATGCTACGTGAAATCTCAATATCTCAGCTCTGGAAGGGTCTAGAGCCTCCATTTTTGCACTCAGATCTAAGTCCCATGGCCCTCTATCAGAATCCAGAGTTTCAAGAAAATCAAAATTTTGACCCGAAAAAAAAAACGACAGTGGTACCCCTTACGGTTTTTTTTCGGGTCAAAATTTTGATTTTCTTGAAACTCTGGATTCTGATAGAGGGCCATGGGACTTAATCTGAGTGCAAAATGGAGGCTCTAGACCCTTCGCAGAGCTGAGATATTTAGATATTTATAATGGCATACAGAGCTGAGATATTGAGATATTTACAATGGCATAAATGCTACGTGAAATCTCAATATCTCAGCTCTGGAAGGTATTAGAGCCTCCATTTTTGCACTCAGATCTAAGTCCCATGGCCCTCTATCAGGAATCCAGAGTTTCAAGAAAATCAAAATTTTGACCCGAAAAAAAACGACAGTGGTACCCCTTCGGTTTTTTTTCGGGTCAAAATTTTGATTTTCTTGAAACTCTGGATTCTGATAGAGGGCCATGTGGACTTAGATCTGAGTGCAAAAATGGAGGCTCTAGACCCTTCCCAGAGCTGAGATATTTAGATATTCACGATGGCATACATAGCTGAGATATCTCAGATATCTCAATGGCATATATGCTACTGTGAATATCTCAATATCTCAGCTCTGGAAGGTCTAGAGCCTCATTTTTGCACTCAGATCTAAGTCCCATGGCCCTCTATCAGAATCCAGAGTTTCAAGAAAATCAAAATTTTGACCCGAAAAAAAACGTAAGGGGTACCACTGTCGTTTTTTTTCGGGTCAAAATTTGATTTACTTGAAACTCTGGATTCTGATAGAGGGCCATGGGACTTAGATCTGAGTGCAAAAATGGAGGCTCTAGACCCTTCCAGAGCTGAGATATTTAGATATTTATAATGGCATACAGAGCTGAGATATTGAGATATTTACAATGGCATAAATGCTACGTGAAATCTCAATATCTCAGCTCTGGAAGGTCTAGAGCCTCCATTTTTGCACTCAGATCTAAGTCCCATGGCCCTCTATCAGAATCCAGAGTTTCAAGAAAATCAAAATTTTGACCCGAAAAAAAAACGACAGTGGTACCCCTTCGTTTTTTTTTCGGGTCAAAATTTTGATTTTCTTGAAACTCTGGATTCTGATAGAGGGCCATGGGACTTAGATCTGAGTGCAAAAATGGAGGCTCTAGACCCTTCCAGAGCTGAGATATTTAGATATTTATAATGGCATACAGAGCTGAGATATTGAGATATTTACAATGGCATAAATGCTACGTGAAATCTCAATATCTCAGCTCTGGAAGGGTCTAGAGCCTCCATTTTTGCACTCAGATCTAAGTCCCATGGCCCTCTATCAGAATCCAGAGTTTCAAGAAAATCAAAATTTTGACCCGAAAAAAAAAACGACAGTGGTACCCCTTACGTTTTTTTTCGGTCAAAATTTTGATTTTCTTGAAACTCTGGATTCTGATAGAGGGCCATGGGACTTAGATCTGAGTGCAAAAATGGAGGCTCTAGACCCTTCCAGAGCTGAGATATTTAGATATTTATAATGGCATACAGAGCTGAGATATTGAGATATTTACAATGGCATAAATGCTACGTGAAATCTCAATATCTCAGCTCTGAAGGTGTAGAGCCTCCATTTTTGCACTCAGATCTAAGTCCCATGGCCCTCTATCAGAATCCCAGAGTTTCAAGAAAATCAAAATTTTGACCCGAAAAAAAAACGTACAGGGGTACCACTTGCGTTTTTTTTCGAGGTCAAAATTTTGATTTTCTTGAAACTCTGGATTCTGATAGAGGGCCATGGGACTTAGATCTGAGTGCAAAAATGGAGGCTCTAGACCCTTCCAGAGCTGAGATATTTAGATATTTATAATGGCATACAGAGCTGAGATATTGAGATATTTACAATGGCATAAATGCTACGTGAAATCTCAATATCTCAGCTCTGGAAGGGTCTAGAGCCTCCATTTTTGCACTCAGATCTAAGTCCCATGGCCCTCTATCAGAATCCAGAGTTTCAAGAAAATCAAAATTTTGACCCGAAAAAAAAACGACAGTGGTACCCCTTACGTTTTTTTTCGGGTCAAAATTTTGATTTTCTTGAAACTCTGGATTCTGATAGAGGGCCATGGGACTTAGATCTGAGTGCAAAAATGGAGGCTCTAGACCCTTCCAGAGCTGAGATATTGAGATTTCACGTAGCATTTATGCCATTGTAAATATCTCAATATCTCAGTCTATATGCCATTATAAATATCTCAATATCTCAGCTCTGGAAGGGTCTAGAGCCTCCATTTTTGCACTCAGATCTAAGTCCCATGGCCCTCTATCAGAATCCAGAGTTTCAAGAAAATCAAAATTTTGACCCGAAAAAAAAACGTAAGGGGTACCACTGTCGTTTTTTTTTCGGGGTCAAAATTTTGATTTCTTGAAACTCTGAATTCTGATAGAGGGCCATGGGACTTAGATCTGAGTGCAAAAATGGAGGCTCTAGACCCTTCCAGAGCTGAGATATTTAGATATTTATAATGGCATACAGAGCTGAGATATTGAGATATTTACAATGGCATAAATGCTACGTGAAATCTCAATATCTCAGCTCTGGAAGGTCTAGAGCCTCCATTTTTGCACTCAGATCTAAGTCCCATGGCCCTCTATAGGAATCCAGAGTTTCAAGAAAATCAAAATTTTGACCCAAAAAAAACGACAGTGGTACCCACTTTCGTTTTTTTAGATTCGGGAGATTTTGATTTTCTTGAAACCTGGTACTGATAGAGGGCCATGTGACTTAGATCTGAGTGCAAAAATGGAGGCTCTAGACCCTTCCAAGCTGAGATATTTAGATATTTATAATGGCATACAGAGCTGAGATATTGAGATATTTACAATGGCATAAATGCTACATGGGATCTCAATATCTCAGCTCTGAAGGTGTCAGAGCCTCCATTTTTGCACTCAGATCTAAGTCCCATGGCCCTCTATCGGATCCAGAGTTTCAGAGAAATATTTGGATTTATTTTTTTAACCCAAAGAAAAAAAAACGTAAGGGGGTACCACTGGTTTTTTTTTCAAGGTCAGAAGTTTGATTTTCTGAAACTCTGGATTCTGATCAGAGGGCCATGGGACTTAAATCTAAGTGCCAAAATGGAGGCTCTAGACACCCTTGCAGAGCTGAGATATTTAGATCTTTATAATGGCATACAGAGCTGAGATATTGAGATATTTACAATGGCATAAATGCTACACGCTAGATCTCAATATATCTCAGCTATGCAAGGGTCTAAGGATTAAGCACTCAGATCCAAGTCCCATATCACCTTTGTCAGAATCCAAGTTTAAGAAAATAAAAATCTAACAAAGAAATAAGGGTCACTGGATTTTTTTGAGTGAAGTCGTTTATTGAAACTCTGGATTATGAGGGCCCCTGATTTGAATATAAGTGCAAGAGTGGAGGCTGAGTTCCTTTGCAGAGCTGACGATATTTAGATATTTAATGACAGCATACAGAGCTCAGATATTGAGATACTCACGATGGCATTGTCAATGCTGAGTGATCTCAAATATCTCAGCTCTGGAAGGTCTGAAGCCTCCATGTTTGCACTCAGATCTAGGTCCATGGCCCTCTATGCAGAATCCAGAGTTTCCAAGAAAATCAAAATTTTAGACCAGAAAAAAAAAACGACAGTGGTACCCCTTACGTTTTTTTTTCGGGTCAAAATTTTGATTTTCTTGAAACTCTGGATTCTGATAGAGGGCCATGTGACTTAGATCTGAGTGCAAAAATGGAGGCTCTAGACCCTTCCAGAGCTGAGATATTTCAATATTTTCTGAGCAGTCATGAGCAGCTCCAAGCTGAGATATAAATCTTAAATGCATTCTGAAATGTTAATGAAATATTTAATATTTAGCTGGAAGGAGCCCTCCATTTTGCACCACTCAGATACTCATCCACATGCCCTTTGTGGAATATAAGATTTTAAAGAAATAAAATTTGACCCAAAGAAACGTAAGGGTACACTACGTTTCGGTCAAAATTTTGAATTTCTTGAAACTCTGGATTCTGAATAGAGGGCCATGTGACTTAGATCTAGAGTGCAAAAATGAAGGCTCTTTAGACCTTTCCAGAGCTAGATATTGAGATCTCACGTAGCATTTATGCCATTGTAAATATCTCAATATCTCAGCTCTGTATGCCATTATAAATATCTTAAATATCTCAGCTCTGGAAGGGTCTAGAGCCTCCATTTTTGCACTCAGATCTAAGTCCCATGGCCCTCTATAGGAATCCAGAGTTTCAAGAAAATCAAAATTTTGACCCGAAAAAAAGAAACGTAAGGGGTACCACTGTCGTTTTTTTTTCGAGGTGGAACTTTGATTTTCTTTGAAACTCTCAATTCTGATAGAGGCCATGGGACTTAATCTAGTGCAAAATGGAGGCTCTAGACCCTTGCCAGAGCTGAGATATTGAGATTTCACGTAGCATTTATGCCATTGTAAATATCTCAATATCTCAGCTCTGTATGCCATTATAAATATCTAAATATCTCAGCTCTGGAAGGGTCTAGAGCCTCCATTTTTGCACTCAGATCTAAGTCCCATGGCCCTCTATCAGAATCCAGAGTTTCAAGAAAATCAAAATTTTGACCCGAAAAAAAACGACAGTGGTACCCCTTACGTTTTTTTTCGGGTCAAAATTTTGATTTTCTTGAAACTCTGGATTCTGATAGAGGGCCATGGGACTTAGATCTGAGTGCAAAAATGGAGGCTCTAAACCCTTCCAGAGCTGAGATATTTAGATATTTATAATGGCATACAGAGCTGAGAATATTGAGATATTTACAATGGCATAAATGCTACATGAGATCTCAATATCTCAGCTCTGGAAGGTCTAGAGCCTCCATTTTTGCACTCAGATCTAAGTCCCATGGCCCTCTATCAGAATCCAGAGTTTCAAGAAAATCAAAATTTTGACCCAAAAAAAAACGTACAGTGGTACCCCTTACGTTTTTTTTTCGGGTCAAAATTTTGATTTTCTTGAAACTCTGGATTCTGATAGAGGGCCATGGGACTTAGATCTAAGTGCAAAAATGAAGGCTCTAGACCTCTTCCAGAGCTGAGTATTTAGATATTTATAATGGCATACAGAGCTGAGATATTGAGATATTTACAATGGCATAAATGCTACGTGAAATCTCAATATCTCAGCTCTGGAAGGCTGTGAGCCTCATTTTTGCACTCAGATCTCAGTTGCATGGCCTCTGTAGAATCCAGAGTTTAAGAAAATTTAAATTTTGACCCAAAAAAAAAGCAGGTCCAGGGTCACTCCGTTTTTTTTTAAAGATAGAATTTTAATTTTCTAACCTGTAAATAGAGGCACCATGACTTAAATCTGAGTCCCAAAAATGAAAATTCTAGACCCCTCCCAGAGCTAATCTTTAAATCTCTAAGTGCACTTGAGCCTGAGATCAGATATTTAAATGCACTATAATGTTAATAAATCTGATATTTACCTTCGTAATGAAAAGATTGAGCCTCCATTTGCACTCCAATCAGCTGCATGGCCCCTGAGAAATACAGAGTTCTAAGAAATGGAATTTTGACAAAAAACGGGTAAGGGGTGCACTGTGATTTTAAAGATGGAATTTGATTTATTGAAAGTTATGAATTAAATAAAGGCCTATGGTTGAGTATTGAGTGCAAATGAAGCTATAAATTACACTTGTAGGAGTAAGATGATATTTATAATGGCATACAGAGCTGAGATATTAAATATTCCAATAATGTAAATATTAGTGATGAATATGTTTACTAGTATCAAAGATATAAAGGTCAGTTTGCACTCAGAATTTAGTTGCCATGGCCCTATATAGGAAAGTCAGAGTTAAAGATGTCAGAATAACCTGAAAAGGTAAGGACACTGAATTTTTAAATGAAGTTTTGACCTTGAAAGCACTGATAAGGGCCCATGACTCAATTAGGTGAAATGAGAAAGCTATCGAACATTAGGAGCTAAATCTTGATATTGATGATAAAGTAAGATATTGAGATATTTTCCAATGACCATAAATGTTATAATGAAATATTAAATATTTTCAGCAGCTGAAGACTCTTGGACATTACCACTCGGAATGAAGCTGCATGGCCATGAATAAGTTAAAGAAAATTAAAGTTTTACCCAAAAAAAACGTAAGGGTACCACTGTCGTTTTTTTTTTTTCGAAGATCAAGTTTTGATTTTTCTTGAAACTGCTGGAATTCAATAGAGGCCATGGAGCTTGATATAAGTGCAAAAATGGAGGCTCTAGACCCTTCCAGAGCTGAGATATTGGAGTCTCACGTAATGCATACATGCCAATGTAGAATATCTCGATGTCGCAGCTCTGTATGCCATTATAAATATCTAAATGTCTCAGCTCTGGAAGGGTCTAGAGACTCCATTTCTAGCTCGGGGCTACAGTCGCCATGGCCCTCTAGGAATCCAGAGTTTCCAGAGAATACAAAATTTTGACCCGAAAAAAAAACGTAAGGGGTACCACTGTCGTTTTCGGGGTCGAAATTTTGATTTCTTGAAACTCTGGATTCTGATAGAGGGCCATGTGACTTAGATCTAATGCAAAAATGGAGGCTCTAGACCCTTCCAGAGCTGAGATATTTAGATATTTATAATGGCATACAGAGCTCAAGATATTGAGATATTTACAATGGCATAAATGCTAAGTGAAATCTCAATATACTCAGCTCTGAAGGGTCTAGAGCCTCCATTTTTGCACTCAGATCTAAGTCCCATGGCCCTCTATCAGAATCCAGAGTTTCAAGAAAATCAAAATTTTGACCCGAAAAAAAAACGTACAGTGGTACCCCTACCGATTTTTTTCGAGGTCAGAATTTTGATTTTCTTGAAACTCTGGATTCTGATAGAGGGCCATGTGACTTAGATCTGAGTGCAAAAATGGAGGCTCTAGACCCTTCCAGAGCTGAGATATTGAGATTTCACAGTAGCATTTATGCCATTGTAAATATCTCAATATCTCAGCTATATGCCATTATAAATATCTAAATATCTCAGCTCTGGAAGGGTCTAGAGCCTCCATTTTTGCACTCAGATCTAAGTCCCATGGCCCTCTATCAGAATCCAGAGTTTCAAGAAAATCAAAATTTTGACCCAAAAAAAAAACGTACAGTGGTACCACTGTCGTTTTTTTTTTCGGGTCAAAATTTTGATTTTCTTGAAACTCTGGATTCTGATAGAGGGCCATGGGACTTAGATCTGAGTGCAAAAATGGAGGCTCTAGACCCTTCCAGAGCTGAGATATTGAGATTTCACGTAGCATTTATGCCATTGTAAATATCTCAATATCTCAGCTCTGTATGCCATTATAAATATCTAAATATCTCAGCTCTGGAAGGGTCTAGAGCCTCCATTTTTGCACTCAGATCTAAGTCCCATGGCCCTCTATCAGAATCCAGAGTTTCAAGAAAATCAAAATTTTGACCCGAAAAAAAAAACGACAGTGGTACCCCTTGCGTTTTTGGGGTCAGAATTTTGATTTTCTTGAAACTCTGGATTCTGATAGAGGGCCATGGGACTTAGATCTGAGTGCAAAAATGGAGGCTCTAGACCCTTCCAGAGCTGAGATATTTAGATATTTATAATGGCATACAGAGCTGAGATATTGAGATATTTACAATGGCATAAATGCTACATGAAATCTCAATATCTCAGCTCTGGAAGGGTCTAGAGCCTCCATTTTTGCACTCAGATCTAAGTCCCATGGCCCTCTATCAGAATCCAGAGTTTCAAGAAAATCAAAATTTTGACCCGAAAAAAAAACGACAGTGGTACCCCTACGTTTTTTTTTCGGGTCAAAATTTTGATTTTCTTGAAACTCTGGATTCTGATAGAGGGCCATGGGACTTAGATCTGAGTGCAAAAATGGAGGCTCTAGACCCTTCCAGAGCTGAGATATTTAGATATTTATAATGGCATACAGAGCTGAGATATTGAGATATTTACAATGGCATAAATGCTACGTGAAATCTCAATATCTCAGCTCTGGAAGGTCTGAGCCTCATTTTGCACTCAGATCTAAGTCCCATGGCCCTCTATCAGAATCCAGAGTTTCAAGAAAATCAAAATTTTGACCCAAAAAAAAACGTACAGTGGTACCACTGTACGTTTTTTTTTCGGGTCAAAATTTTGATTTTCTTGAAACTCTGGATTCTGATAGAGGGCCATGGGACTTAGATCTGAGTGCAAAAATGGAGGCTCTAGACCCTTCCAGAGCTGAGATATTGAGATATTTATAATGGCATACAGAGCTGAGATATTGAGATATTTACAATGGCATAAATGCTACGTGAAATCTCAATATCTCAGCTCTGGAAGGTATCTAGAGCCTCCATTTTTGCACTCAGATCTAAGTCCCATGGCCCTCTATCAGAATCCAGAGTTTCAAGAAAATCAAAATTTAACCCGAAAAAAAAAACGACAGTGGTACCCCTTTACGTTTTCGGGGTCGAGTGTCAAATTTGCTTGAAGCTCTCAGATTCCTGATAGATGGCCAGTGGAACTTGGTAGATAAGTGCAAAATGGAGGCTCTAAGACCCTTCCAGAGCTGAGATATTTAGATATTTATAATGGCCATACAGAGCTGAGATATTGAGATATTTACAATATGCAATGATATAATAGTGTGTGGTGGTGACATATTGGTGGTGTGTGATGAGATTCATTGACTTTCAATTAGAAATTTTGAACTATTGAAACTGGATGAAGGCAGTGATTTCAGAATATATATTGTGTGTGTGAAAATGAAGTTGTCTTCAGAGTAAACACTTTGAAGCTGATGTTGATGTTATGGCACATGAAGTTATGAGTATGAAATATTTCAGATGACCATAATGTTAAATGAATCTCTTCAATACTGGCCTGTTGAAAGGATCTAGAGCCTCATTTTGCACTCAGATCTAAGTCCCATGGCCCTCTGCAGGAATTGCAGAGTTTCAAGAAAATCAAAATTTTGACCCGAAAAAAAAACGACAGTGGTACCCCTTGGATTTTCGGGGGTGGAAATTTATTGGTAATGTGAAGGCCATGTAATCTAGTGCAAAATGGAGGCTGTGCTCCCAAGCTGCAAGATCTGAGACCCAGTGTATTTTATTAGTTGTGATGTCGTGTCAGCTGTATACTACCATTATGATCTGATGTATCTCAGCTGGTGAAAGGATCACTGGTTTCAGGCTAATCTACGGTTCCTGGCCCTCTCTCAAATCCCAAAGTTTCAAGAAATCAAAATTTTGACCCAAAAAAAACGACAGTGGTACCCCTTAAAATTTTTAAATAAAATTTTGAATTTCTTGGATTATGGGATCGGGCCACTCAACTCGAATGCTGAGTGGAGATGGAGGTTTGTTGAACACTTTGAGGCTGAGTGTGGATGTTTCTGATCCACTTGGAGCTGAGTGAATCTTAATGGCCACACTGTAAATGTATAAATCTAAATGTGTCACCTGAATTGTGGCCTCCATTTTTGCACTCAGATCTAAGTCACATGGCCCTCTATCAGAATCCAGAGTTTCAAGAAAATCAAAATTTTAGACCCAAAAAAAAAACGTAAGGGGTACACTGTCGTTTTTTTTTCGGGTAGGAAATTTTGATTTTCTTGAAACTCTCAATTTGATAGAGGGCCATGGGACTTAGATCTGAGTGCAAAATGAAGTGTAATTATTTGCAACTGAGTGTTGATGTATAATGGCCTGAGTCAGTGTGAGATTTCATGATGGCACTGATGTTAATGAATCTGATATTGTGGCTGAATCAGCCTCATTGCTCAGGATGGTCATGCCCCTGGATAAGAAACTAAATCAAAATTTTGACCCAAAAAAAAACGACAGTGGTACCCCTTAATTTTTTTTTTTCGAGATTAGAAGTTTGATTTTCTTGAAACTCTGATTCTGATAGAGGCCATGTGGACTTAGATCTGAGTGCAAAAATGGAGGCTCTAGACCCTTGCCAGAGCTGAGATATTGATATTGTGAAGTGATTGTTACGCATAAATCATTGATGTGATGATGTTAATATTTGCTGAAAGGTCTGAGCTCATTACTGGATAGTCCATGCTATATCAAAATTCAGAGTTTCAAGAAAATAAGGGAAAATTTTAACAGAAAAAGGTAAGAGATACCGCTATCGATTTTTTTCGGTGAATTAGTTTTATTGGAAACTGACAATTGATGAAGGCCATGTGGCTTGAATCATCTGCAAAATGGGCGTGGCGTCAAACGCTTTGTGCAGAGCTGAGTCTTCATCATCGATGCTATGCTCGAGAGCTGTCGATCTGTCATTTCGTGCATCATGTGTGTTTCACATCACATGTGCACCCCCATTTCTCTGTCCATGTGTGTGTCATATGTGCTCATATATATATAGTGTGTGGCTATGGAAGGCGAAGGATTATTGGAGTTGATTTGCTAAATGGTACATGGCGTTGGATCGTGAAGTTGAGAAATGGAATTTTCAAAAAAAAAGGACATGGTACGTTTGACGTTTTTAAATTAAAGTTGATTTATTGAAAAGGTTCTATTGGATATGATGAAGGGCCAGTGTGGCTTCGGATTGAACAATTATGAATTTAAGTGCAAAAATGAAGCTGGTCAGCACTTTCAAAGCTGAGAAGAGATATGAATTTTACAAGGTAACGTCATTATGCAAGTTGGAATGTATTGGATGTGGCTCTGTGTGCAGTTATGAATGTGTTGATATAAAGTTATATTGAAAGATTAAGCATTTGCTCAAGATCAAATATCATTGCATGGCGCTGAAAATAAAGCGTTAAAGAAACATTGGAATTAACGGACAGTAGTTCACCTTTGAGATTTTCGATGAGAGTTGATTTTTGGAAGTTACTGAAAAAATGATAAAGGCCATGAAACTCACGGAATCGTAGAATGGGAGATGGAGGTGAACATTGAACACTTATTGAATATTTTTGATATTTTCTGGTGCTGGTCGAAGTCAGAATATGATGATGTATTCTTAATGCGTATGGTGTTGTATGGATATTAAATATAGTCTGTAAGGCGACGCCTTTGAAGGATTGTGAGCCTCTCATTATTGCTCAATATGGTCATGGCACTATAGGAGCATAAAGTTTCAGAAATCTAATTTGAAAAAAATTAAGGACCTGTTTTGAAGAGTTGATTTCCTTGGGAACTGAATTGGATGAGGGCCATGGTTCGGATCTAATATGGAAAATGAAGGCTGTATTTGCAACGCTTCTGCGAAGGAGCTGGATATTTGATGCTTTGTGATGTTGGTGGTGGCGAGGTTGGTGGAATGAAATGTTGATGCGCGCGCTGGGGTGATGTTGATGAAATATTTGATATGTGTGTGGCCTCACCACTGCTGCGTTGTCGAAGATAAGCGCATTTGCCTCAGATGGTCCTAATGGCGCTTGGATGAGAGTTTCAGAAATGAAACCTCTCAAAAAAACAACGACGATCTGGTAACGGGCGTTCACCTGGATTTTCTAACATGATGAAGTTTGATTTCATTGAAATTATGATGATGGAATTGATGAGGCATCAAACTGAGTGTGAAGTGATGCGAAAAATGGAAGAGGCCCTGTACATTGAAAACCGCTTGCGTAAAGAGTAAGGTGATTGTGATGATGTATCTATCTCGTTTCGGGAAAGAGTCAGAGAGGGTATCAGTATATATGAGTCACTGTGCTGTATCAGTCATCATATGTGATCTCAGCTGTGTATCAAATAGTATGTCGATATCATATATATATATGTGTGCATATAGCAGCTGCATCATAGCATTTTTTTTTTTTTTTTTTTCTTTTTTTTTCTCTGATAATA